>RJWM01031664.1:0-22204 GCA_004363535.1 Dasyprocta punctata | reverse complement strand
GGCACAGTCTAATAAATTTCTTACATTAAATCAATAACATCTTCTCTCCCACTTAATCTTCACTTTTAGGACAAAAACATAGAAACTTTTCTCTGCTGTGAAGCAGAATTAGGAGAGAAGATACTTTTAGATATACGAGACAAGGAAAAGAAGCACAGAGAAGCAAGAACTATCAGAGTAAGGGAATTAAAGGTGGATGGTGTCATAAAATATTAAAACATGGTTTAATCAGCAGCCAGATATGTAAGTGAGATAATTAGAAATACATATTATTATTTGACTTTAAAGTACAAAATTAAAAATTAAAGCAATCTTACAGGATACATAATCAGTGAGGAATAATACATTGGAAAATGAAATGTTGTAATTGGTGTGTGTAATTTAAAATTAATTAATTTTAGTTAGTATACATGCAGGCAAATATGAAATCAACACATTTTAAATATTAAACTCATAATTATAGCGACACTGGTATGCTGCAAGCAGGAAGCAAGAGATTGCTCTGTGACATGAAGTCGCTTTCAGCTGTAATCTGCTATCTCTGATCAAACTGACGAAGTATTCTGTCTATAGCATGTCTAGACAATTGTGATTATATGAAATGTACCCACTCCTAAATTTCTTTTAATTACAATTCACAGTGATGTTTGCCTGTATTAATTTTCTCTCCTATCGCAACTTAAATGAAAAAAGGGGCTTAATTTTAATTAACACATCATTGTAGGTAGTCAAATATTAATGTTCACTAAGCTCTTTATAAGACTCATTAACAGCCATTTTGTGATGAAAGGGCCCAGGAGGCAGTTAGAAAGTTGGGAGGCTATTTTTAGTGATTTTACTATTGATTTGACAATATATTGAAGACTGAAGCACAGTGCTTTAGAATTCCATAGTGAAGTACACACAAAGTTATGCTATAGTAAGTAAGATGAGAAAGAAAATGAGAGAGAGAAGAGACAAACACATAAACATCTGCGTATCTATAAATAGCTATTACTGAATTTTGTGTATGCCTACCACATTTTCTTTATTCCTTTATTTGCTGATGGGCATCTGGGCTGATTTCATAACTTGGCTACAATGAATTGTTCTATAATAAACAGGGCACGCAGGTATCTGTCTATATTATGACTTTTATCTATATTACGGCTTTGATTCCTTCAGATATATACCCAGATGTGGTATAGCTGTATCATATGTAAATTGCATTTTTAATTTCTTGAAGAACCTCTGTATTGTTTTCCTTAGAACAAATTTACATTGTAGCTAACAGTACATAGGGTTTTCTTTTTCCTTGAATCTTCACCAGCATTTGTTATTTTTTGTTTTCTTGTTGACAGCCATTCTGGCTGGGGTGAGATGGAATCTCAGCATAGGTTTGATTAGCATTTCCCTAATGGCCAAAAATATTGAACTTTTTCATGTTTTCTTTTGTGCATATTTACTTGCCATGTATGTTTCTTTTGAAAAATGTCTATTTAGCTCAATTGCTCATTATTGATTGGATTGCCTGTTCTTTTTGTATTAGATTGTTTCGGTTTTTCATACATTTAGCATATTAGTGCTCTGTCAAACATAGAGCTGGCCAAATTTCTCTCTGACTCTGTAGGCTGTCTCTTCACTCTATTGATTGTTTCCTTTGCTGTGAAGAAGCTCTTCAATTTGGTGTAGACTCATTTGTCAATTCTTGCTATTATTTCCTGAGCCCATTTGAGTCCTATTCAGGAAATTGTTTCCTATACCTACATCTTGAAGTGATTTCCCCTATGTCTTCCCCTAATAGTTTCAAAGTTTCAGGTCTTATATTAAGGTCTTTGATTCATTTTGAGTTAATTTTTTTACAGGGTGAAATGGAAGTCTAGTTTCAATCTTCTTTAAGTGGAAGTCCATAGAACCATTTTTTGAAGAGACTGTGTTTCCACCAACATATTTCTTTTGGATATTTTGTTGAGAGTTAGATGATTCTAGATGTGTGGATTTACCCCAGGTTCTCTATTCAGTTCCACTGGCCACATGTCTATTTTTAGATTGATACCATGCTGCTTTTCTTTCAATAACTATGAATATCTGCCAAAATCAGTGTTTCAGTTCTAAAGAGGATAACGAACCACCCAAGTTACTGTCATTAGGGTTCACTTGCAACACTAATTACTGAGACTCCAAAAATTCACAAATGATCTTGAACTTCCTGGGAGTGTTAGTCTTTACTTCTGTAAAGATAGGACATCATAAATTAGGTTTCCACTTGCTTTTTAATATTGTTTCCAATATATTCATTACAAATCTAAAGGCAAACTTTGACTATTTCGCCATGATCATAGTAACACATGAGATTAATAAATTTCATATAATATAAAGTAATACTCCATATAACTTATGCACAATAACAAAGCATGTGTGGGTTGTCTTTTCTATCAGACTAAAAATATAGTAACCATGGTTATCAGTTCTTGGTTAGTTTTTCTTCGTGGTTCCACAAATTAGTATCTAAGTTTATAGGCTTGTGAGTCATCTGGGATCAAATGAGTAGTGTCTAGTAAAATGAATAAACTAATGGCCCTTTTTGGGCTACTGGAAGGTCTAGCATATTATTAAACATTGACATAATTACCATTTTTGTCATATTTCCAATTTATCCTGAACACTGTCCCTAAACAATATCAGTTTGCATGGTTTAGAAATTTATGTGAATGCTTCCTCTTGCAGGAATCCTTGTGCCTTATTTTGCTCAATATTACATTTGGACCACTCACACTGATATTTAAGAGATAACATTTTTATTGCATTTGGTCACTGTATTGGATTCCAATGTACCCATAAAATATTTTTCCATTATAGAGGTGGTCAAATTTAGAGTATTTAACTTACATTTTATATACTCAATTATGAGTTATCTATTGCTCCAAAAGAAATCACCACTTTTGCTATATTCTGTTGGTTAGAAACAAGTAACAAAGTGAACTGACACTCAAAAGTAGAGGATGACATATGGACCTTAGTAATAAGCGGGATTTTTAGAGGCAGCATACCACATGTATAACTATTTTTTAATTAAATGGAATCTCACTTTACAAATCGTCTCTGCAAGGTTTACTACCTGAACAACAGGAATTCTAAAATGCAAACTTTGCTTCATACAGAAAACAACTTCTAATCCTCTTAATTACACTGCAAGTATTATTTCTTCCTTTTACAATTGAAGGAAGTGTGGCTCAGCAGGGAAATTTACCAAGGAAATTCTAGTATATGAGAGGGAACGAACTGTAGGCTTCGACCCAATGTTACCAGAATGATGCTTAAATCTAATAATGGTAGCATTAATGATAATAGAAATTAAATGTTTCTGTTGCTCATCCTAATCACAGCAGTTACCTTTTAACTCTATTCAATGGAAGACATGATCAAATGACTTCCCTCCAGGCTTTTTAGTAGATGTATTTATTCGTAAGTGTAAAAAAACAGAGCATACCTATACTTCATATTGCCACATATGAGAGATTCTATGACCTTTTGATTCTTTGAAATACTAGTCTAGATCCCATAATTCAATAATTTGTACCTACTCCTGGCAAGCTTTCTGTAATTATATAATTTATTATAAAGAGTAGTGCCATTAGGTCTGTGTAGCATTGGGTCATTATAGGTGCGGGAAATTTTGGCAGTAAAACTTATCAAACACTTGAACAAAGATCAATATTTTGTTGTGCTGTTAAAGTTATAATTCAGAGAAAATGTCCTTTTTATGTTTGTGTGTGTTTCCCCTAAGTTGTAGGCTTTTTGTATAAGGACATCCTTTAAAAGAAGGCAAAGAAGAACCTAGACTCCACACTCATGCCTGGCATTACTGATTTTATCTCATTGTTGAGAAGATACGAAAGAGAGTTCTTGATACATGAATATATATTTATTTTAGAGACTTTTTCTAGGCCTCATCATATCTTTCTTACAAAATTTTAATGACCTCCTCCCTGTACTCTTTATTTTCACTTTTATTCCTCTATTTATTTACTCGTTCAATGAATATTTATTAACCTTCCAGGTGCTTGCTTTCAGAAATCTTTTAAGATGAGTATCATATCTTGTCATTTCTCCGTGTGGTTCTTCATTATCTTCAGGGCATAATTCAAGGGTGAGAACAGAAGGCTTCAGACCTATCTGCCCACCCCACCTACTGTTATAAACACTTAATTCAGATCATAACAAACAACTTGTCTACCTTCACCAGTCTTGTTCGTTCTATTTCTCCATCATTTTTATTAACACAAGACTTTTTATCTTTTCACACACAACTTGTTTATTGTGTTTTGAAAGCTTAGGTAAAATCTTAATTCTTTTCTTTGTCTCTTTGTTCCCATGGTATTCTGAAATTCTCTATTAGCAATTTTTAATTGTTATTTTCATAAATTTCTTTAAACAAATAACTATGAGTAGATTCCTACCATAAAAATTTAAGTAGGAAATACAAGCCATGGTAATCAATGAAGTGTCTTACTAGGGCACACATCAATAACATTAAAGTCCTAAAGTTCCTCACATAAATCATGTGGAATTCAACAAGTTCTTATACCTGTTGTGTAAAAACAAGGCAATTTCTTTTTAAAAATGCAAAATTTCATCTCGACCCTTTCTGATGTCTGCCAGCCCAACAACCAAAGATTAATTTGGTAATTAATATTCTCAGATTTCTATATTCGGGAATGATAGGTATGTTCTCTGATGAAAATATTCCGCTCAGAAACTAAGAATTCTAAATTATACAAGTTCATAGTTTTGAGGACAAGAAGCAAAAAATCTGTAAATTACTTATTAGGTGAGTAAGGTTACTTCTTATCTACTCCGAGTTCCTGGATTCATGTTTTCTTTCTAGGGAAATATTATCATGTATTAGCTATTATTTTAATATACTTTAAATATCCTTTCTTCAATGATAGTATCTCCCAGTTGGTACTTGAAATCTTCTTTTAGTCAGTATTTAGCCATTGTGGAAAATCAGTCATCATTGGGTAGTTGGGTACATAGTAAGGCAGTGAATGCAAAACTGTTAAGTCCTTTGTTTCTTTTCATAATGATACCATCCACCAGTGTAAAATGGTGGCATGTACTGGTGAGGGTAAATAACAGAGAATAAGTCTTGCTGTGAAATGAAGATGGGGTTGATGGAAGAGTTGTGAACAAGAAAGTTTGCATTCATTATCAGCATCTATTTCTATAAGGAAGGATTGTGGTTCTCTCCATGACAGAAGGGATCCAATGCAATCAAACTATCACTAGGTGGCTGGTTGATGCTTTATGCCATCAATCCTGGGAACTCTGCCATGTCAATGCTTGTATTTGATCTTTGTTATTGACAATTTGGATACTCAGCAGGTGCTGCATTTGGATCACGTATGGGGCGCAGGACTTCATGTTGTTAATTTACATGGAACCTCTGTACCTGTTACAATGGTCATTTTGTTCATGAGCACATTAAGCAAACACTGAATAGCTTAGAAAAGAGGCTTACTCATCACTCCAGCATAAATTCTCTTGCCCACCTGGTCATTGACAGTATGAACCAGGATGTACACAATGTGTGTACACTTTCATGGGACACAAAAATATTTTATTTCCACTCAGAGAGAGGCATTTACACACTTTTTATTTGCATACTGAGTTTTCCAACTGAAGGAAAAATCTGGGTAGACTCAAATATGTAACTATGTGGACACAAATCAGCTTTATTTCCACTGATCTAGAATTGATCTGATGATATAGTTCCAGAATCACTTTCCTGAGTTGCTTGTCTATTTTTACTATAAGCCCTGTGAAAAAATACGTTATTAGTCACTATCACATAGTCCTGGAAGTCAAAACAACTCTATCCTTGTACGTTTTTTCAGTAACTGCACCCACCTGATCATGAAATGATGGTTGTTACATGGCATCTGTCATTCAAGGATCATAATATTCTTATTGAAATACTATACATAGTTCAACTTCGCAAAGTGGAACTAAGACCACCCTTTATCTCTAAACTAAAGAGGCTGCTGAAGATACCCAAATACCATAAGCATTTACAAGATTGTTTGTATTTGTTTTTTGAAAATATTTTTAATGTTTTAGTGAAGACAGTTTTTTGTGAGTGCTGCCAAAGGAATGAGCCTATTTCAACATTCTTTTCATTTCTATATGTATTTATTTATTTAGCTATAGGGAATTGAATTCAGTACTTTGCACTTGCCAGGCTGGTGCTGTGCCATTGAGCTATATACTCGGCTATTCCAACGTTGCTATATTTCTGTACATTCAAGTTTCTTTTTGTGTTGTTTCCTGAGAAGTTCTGGAATGTCAGTTTTGTGGAATTCAATACACCAGTGTACCTTAGCTTCAATAAACCACTAAGAAAACTTTTAGGTTCACTATCAAATCATGAATTCCTGGTCTAACATTCTTAGAATTTTATTTCTCCTAATGTTCCCCCATTCTTCCCAGATAAGAATGTAATTATTCCTTTGGTTCATGTAGGCATTTAAGTCATCTTTTAAGTTGGCAATGGAGCAGGGTACATTTGAGATGAAAGGCTAAATAGCTTCTCAGAGATGTTAGTCCTAGATAAGGCCATTGAAATGCCTTTATTCGATGGAAAACTAGTTGATAAAACATTCTACTGATTCAGGTCTGCAACTCAGGGAGATCCTGTGTGGGTGGAGAGATATTCTAATATGAAGATTCTGTTGGCTAATTCTACTTTGTTTTCTATCTTGATATGATTTTAAGTACCAGATGACAAAGACTTAAATAATTCAACCTATGGTCCAAATGCCTATTTCCAGCTCCTCCAAAGTGGGGCTGTTTATTGTTTTTCTTTTCTTACTGTGTAATAAATAGATAATGGAAACTGCTGCTCAAAAAAAGTAGTCATTCTAACTTTATATCACACCATTAGTATTTTTCCATATTTTCAATAACAATTGAAAATCCCATTCATGTTATAAATTAACTTCTGATAAACTAATGATTCTACTTCTGAATCTAATGTTATTTTAATGATCTCTTCTTCTCTAGTAGTAGGCAGTTTAAATCACTATTGCGTTGTAGTATGTTTTAAAACCAAAAGATTGTACATATACTTAACGTGATTTCATAATTTACCTCCTAAATAAAGTAGCCCTTGATTTTGTTGAATGTGTAACATTTTGTTGGAATGTTGAATGAAATTTAACTGAAGACAAATTCGTTTGGGAGATAAATGATATACCTATAGTAGTAACTATTTTCAGAGAGAAATATGCTATGTCTTTCTCTTTATTTCAGTACTTGCTGATGTCCTTCATTAAAATGTTATGCCATTTGCTATAGTTTTCACATTTATGGTTAGTTAGATCATTCCTGATTTGACCAAGGTTTTAATTTTACAGATTAGGAGTCATTTTTCTAGTTTTATTTGTCAATGTAGGTGGTGTTTAGAAAACTTTGATTTGCTTATATTGCTCGTATTCATTCCACCTACTTCCTTAAATATTTGTAATTATATGTATGGAATCAAATTACTGAAAAAATAGCACTTTGTTTCTTCCTTTCCAATATTCAATGTTTTTATTTATTTTATTAGGTTCTGCTACCATATACAATGTAAAAAAGTGATTATGCCAAGAGTCTTTCTTACCTCCTTTCTCATTTGATTTTTGGTAAAAATACATAAGCAAATTTTTACAATAAGATTTTTACTTCACTGAAGTTATAGTAGCAAAGCATGATACTTGGGAAGTTATAAGACTTATTTTTACTTAGTAAAGTAAATTTTACTACAGATGTCTAAAATTTTACTACTTTTGGGATACGATTGAGTTATCATACATTTTATTCTCTTAATCTCTTAAAAGTATTTGAATAGATTAATACTTGCTGAAATGAAACTTCCTTTGTATTTCCAAAGGTATACTAATCATTCAATACACTTAAGTTTTGCTGATTTGAGATCTATTTAGATTATTATTCTGTTTATGTCTGTATCTTTCTTATAAACTTCAGTTTTTGTGTTATGACTATGACAATATGAATTTTTGCTAGGATAGACATGCCCAAAAATCAGAAGAGTTTTTCATAATGTTCCGTGGTTAAAAAGAGTATAAATAAAGCTATTGTATGCTCATGCATTCATTTACAAAATAATATTGCTAAGTCCATTCCTCCAAAAGTAACTATGCTTCTGAATTTGGAGTCCTTCTTTTAGTTTTCTTTCTCAGTTTATCCATTATTTTTGATGCCTATGTAATTATATACTTGTTTGCCTATTTTGACTTTTATAATTATGGTACCAGGAAACATTTTCCTTGTTGCATCCACCACCTTATTTCCAATGTCACTTGGTAATAGATAACACCACAGTTTACCCATTCATCTATTGATAATCACTTGTGTGGTTAACAATTCTTTGTCCTGGGTGGGGGGTATAGCTCAGTGGCTTAAGCACCTGCCTGTGGGCACAAGGTTGTGAGTTTGATCCCCAGTACCACAAAAATAAGGAAGCAAACAAACAAACAAAAACCAATTCTTTGTCCTCACACTAAAACACTGTTAGTTAGACTCTTTAGGTGCATTTTGCAAAGTACCAACCACCCACAACGAATGTAAGCCTTATACAACACAAACATGAACTAAATTATAGTAATAATAATAATAATAAATGATAATAAATTAGAAAAGGTGATCTATAGTGGGAGGTAGATAAATGGGAAAGGAAAGGGGAATTTAAAAAATCAAAATACGTATCCAGATCCTAGATGAAATATCAAACTCCACTCCTCCAAACTTGGACTAATAAAAGTCATGTTTGAATGTTCCTGTATATGTCTCCTGGAGCTCACAAGCAAACTTTGTGGAGGGTATATACATACCTGAATTACTCTTACTATCCTTTTCTTTATTAAGATAGTGAATATGTGGACAATGGCTTAGTTATACTTATTAAAATACTGTCTTTGACATTACAGATTGCAAATTAATGTATATATATATATACATATATATATATATATATATATATACTCACACACATGCACATATATATACTCACACATGAATTTCAAAGCTAGGTGATTAGATATTACTTATAAGGGTATGCCAAATTGTATCCTAAAATATTTGCAACTTTGACAACCTTATGAAGCTTTGGCTACTACTTAACATTCTGGCCACACTTAATCTTTTAAAAAACTTATAAGTTGTAAATTTTAATTTAAATGGTAGTCAACACTGGGTATTGACATGCATTAACTGTTACCTCACTGATTTGAACATTATTTTTGCATATATGTGGGCCATTCCTTTCTTGACAATTGCACATTTTTCTCCTCAAATAATTTATTTGTTGTATTGGTAGATGTTATTTACTTATCTCAAAATTAATCTTTTGTGAAATCTCTTGTTAGAAAGCATTTTAACTTGACTGCAATCAGTATATTTTTCTGCATAATATTGTAATTGTTACCGTGTGGTGGATATCACATAAGATAAGGGCATGAATCCTAAGTTTCATTTAATTTTTCCATAAAGAGTAAACACTCTTTTTATTATCACGCATATATAGTAAAGACTATCATGTCAATTCAATAAAAAGTTGAACTTTGTAGAGCTGGGTGGCAGCACAAGATATGCAGTTCCCCTTTGCTTGTGAGTGCTTTGAGTTCAGATTGTACCCTGTGTTTACAACAGACTTTTCCTTGTAATTTCTAAGATTGATGAGATCGTAGAATATCCTGTCCCTATCCCAGATGAACTCCCTAGCTTCACTCAAAGCCTCAGTACCCAGCAAAAGTCAGATGAAAAACATGGAGGAAGTTTATGGTAGTTTTAGAGTTCCCTGGACTAAAATCCATTTGTATGTACATGTCAATCAAAAGTTCTATGTGTTTTTCCTTTTCTTGTTAGTTTTCTTTGCTATCTAAGAGTCACGTTTAAGAACTTATCTACCATTTTCCCTACTTACTATCTCAGTTTAGAAGCTGATGCCCTCACACAGATTAGGAACTCAACACCTCAGCACATGATTAGAGTAGGGATTTAGGTAAACTGAAGAAACCTATTACAGTCACATTTTATATATCACCATTCATAATAATCTGTAGGGTTGATGTGTAAAATTTCTCTAATCACATTCCTTTTGATATCTACAAATAAAAAATCAATTTTTACATAGCTACACATGAGGTCTTCTGTTTTACAGTCCCCGCAGCTTCCTGAAAGTCCTTAAATCCTTCTGACAAAATTACTTTCACTTAGTAAGGGGAGGATAAGAAAAACAGGAAGAGAAGTAACTGGCTGCATCAGTTGCCTGTCCTAGACCAATTCCTATGGCAGGGCTGAGTTTTTCCTTCTCAAAATTCTTGTGTATAGGAGGCTCTCTGTCTTTCCCTTCACTTTTTTTTTGTTACCCACTGTTAACACCTTGAATAAAATAAAATTTTCATGAGCTAACATATAGACTCAATAGACCAACATGTTTGAAGTGTTAGAGTAAAAAAAAATTTATTTGAGGATGATTGTGGAGAGAGGGAGAGAGAGAGAGAGGAAGAGCCAAGACATGGTGAAAGTTTATAACATTATGCCTTACTTTTTGTTCAAATTATAAAGTGCCATTCTTTTATAAAACACCTCTGGTTATATGCAATAAAATTGCATTAATTGGAATACGTAAAGCATTCAAAACAACTGACAGCTATACACCTGAACAGAACTACATGAAAACAGTGAAGAAAAATGATTCCCATTTACACCAACCCCAAGGGGCAGGTAGATTTAAAAATGTTTTATAACCTCTTGGAAAAAATGCATACACACACATATGCACACACACACAGACACACACACTCATAAAACATGAATTTTAAATACTCTGAGAGAATGCAGGTCTTCATTAAACTCAAAATGCTATGCAGCCAGGACTGTGTCTAGAATTCATCTAGCCCACAAATTCTGAAATGGGGTTCTTATTGAGACTTTTGAAGCAAACTGAAAACAACCATTAAACATTAATTTGGTAAACCACAAAGTACTGAATATAGGGAAGGTCGTTGGCTTGTTTATAATATAGTATACTGTTATGGTTTGTGTCTGGGTGCCCCCTCAAGCCTCATGCAGTCATGGAGGTGGCTGAATGTAGTATTTGTAATTTGTTCATTGTCTAGCACTGAGATTGGTGATGTGAGTGCTGCACCCCCCAGGTGTGGAGCCAGCATATTATATAAGGGAGGAAAAAAGGTGTGTTTCCCTCTCTTTTGCCCTTTTGCTTTTGCTGCTTATAGCTTCCATGAACAGTTGCCCCTCAGCCATGCCATGCTGCCTTGGAGTCAGCTGAGTATGGACTGAAACCTCCAAAAAACTGTAAGCTAAATAAATCTTCCCTTCCCTAATTTTGGGCATCAGGTATTTTGTTCAACAATGAGAGAAAAGTAACCAAGACAGAATTTGGTACCAGTGGAGTGGGGTCTTTGATGTGACTGTACCTGACCACGTGGTTCAAGAGGCTTTGGGAATGGCTTGTTGGAAGAGTTTGGAAAGGTTCAGAGAAGTCGCCTGAATGCATAGAGCTGGAACAGCTTAGGCCATTTTGTAGGGGAGATTCTGGTTAGAGCTCAGGAAACCGGAAGTTTGTAGAAAGGTTGACATTAGAGATCATGCTTGGGAGGTTTCTGCTGGGAAGAAGGACTACACTGGTTGTTTGACTCAACACAATGTGTGTTACAGTTTGGCAGAAAGTTTGTCTGCATATTGCTCCTGTCCAGAGACTGCCTGAGACCAAGATTAAGGGCAGTAGACTGATAAATCTGGCAGAAGAAATTTCAAGGCAGTTGATTGTTGAGGCAGTGGCATGGCTATTGTTATGGGCTTTTAGCCAGATTTATCTTTCCAAATTAAGAGCAAAGAGCCCAGCATGGTAATTTATAGTGCACTATAAAGATAGACCTGAGATCTTGATTGCTGAGAAGGAAGAGGAAAATAAAAAAGACAGCCTGGTGGCATCATGGAAAGTGATGGTGAATCTCCACCCTTCTCCTCAAAGACTTTGCTTGGAGAAGGAAGCTGCAGAACACCATGTTCCAAAATGGCAGCAGCACAGAGAATCTGTTCCTCACAATCAGGTTCAGAGTGCTCAGCAATCCAGGCATTTCACCCTTACAGACAAGAGAGAGGAAAGACTGGCTACTGCTCTAGCTGGCAGCAGACCTTGGCAGCACCCATGTGGCACTGGTTTTAGGTGCATGGAGAATTCACGAGTTCTGTGGTTAAGGCAGCTTCAACCCCAATTTCAGAGGACCTGGGGGGCCAGGCACTGTGCCCCTGAGAGGGCTATGTGTGAAGCTGTGAGTGTGAAGCCAAAGATGCAATGGAGAACCTAGAAGTTTGGAAAAGCCAGGAGCACTGATCATCTAAAGAAAGCTGCAAAAATTGAGCAGAGTGGGCCTAAGAGAGAAACTCTGAGAGCTAAAACCCCTGGAAGTGCCATAGGGGTGGTGTCACTCAAGGCTTTTGGAGTACACAATCAGAATCCTTCAGATGATGAGCATGGAACTCCAGGAATTAATGTTTGCCCTGCTGGACTTTGGACTTCCTTTGGTCTCAATCCTTTGTATCCCATATGTACCCTTTGGCATGGTAATGTTTATTTTGTGCCATTGTATGTTGGAAGTGTTTAATCTTGTTCTCATTTGTACAGGGACTTGCAGCTAAGAATTTGCCTTAGCTCTTGGAGGAGACTTGGAACTCAGACTTTTCAGCAATGCTGAAACTGTTAGGACTTTGACAACCCTTGGAGATGGACTAAATGTCTTTTGCATGAAGGATGTACATGAGTCTTTGGGGGCCAGGGGTGGAATGTTATGATTTGTGTTTGGGTAGCACACCAAGTCTTATGCAATCATGGAGGTGGCTGAATCTAGCATTTGTGATTGGTTCACTGTCTAGCTCTGGGATTGCACTCGCCCACGGTTGGAGCCAACATACAATATAAGGGAGAGAAGAAGGCATGTTTCCCTCTCTTTTGCCCTTTCACTCTTGTTGCTTGCAGCTACCATTAACGGTTGCCCCTCAGCCATGCCACCCTGCCTTGGAGCCAGCTGAGTATGGACCAAAACCTCCAAAAAACTGTAAGCTAAATAAACCTTCTCTTCCCTAATTTTGGGTGTCAGGTATTTTGTTTCAGCAACAAGAGAAAAGTAACCAAGACATATACATACATGGATATATGAAAACAAACTTTAATATGTATGAAATACGAAATGCCAACTCACATATCAAATTATTCATTAATAAAACCCTAATTTTGCATGAGACATCAATATCCTATTTTATTGATGTGAGATTTCCCAGGTAGTATGTGTTATGTAGATGCTTATTTTCCTGGTTCCTGAAATTCATAGTATATTTTCTCAAAAAAATTTATAGCATTTTGAAAATATAATTAAGTATCTGGATATATTAAATATAAGGCATACACTGAAAAATAATATGCTAAATGTTTTAAATACAGGAGTTTGTTTATGGAATTGTATGTACAGTTTTACAGAATCAAGGAAAAAAAGTTACACTAAAATAATTCAGAGTAATAATTGGTCTGGAAAGAGGAGAGGAAGAGGTGGGCTACTAAGTCTGGGCTTTCACAGGAGGGACACTATGGAAATGGCAGTTGCAACTCTCAGGATGACATCATCTAATCCTTGATAGTCAAACAAACCCATGATGTGCTTCACTGCTTGTGTTCAGAACTCTACGGGGGTTTCTTCTTATTATTTCTAGCACATCTAGAAGGTTTTAAAGAGACTGATTCTGAATGTTCTGATAGATGATTTGAATTGGCACTAACCACTGCTTGTGGAGCCAGCACTGCAGCCATCTGACACTGACAAAACCAGTGCAACTAGTACATTAGTCTGTTTTCTCCTCTTCTTGCCTTTCACTTTTCCTCCAGAATTTTATAACTCTTCTCTTACTGTTGATTGCATTTTGGGAACTCTGTCTCCTTGATGCCATGATTCAACCTCAAGTGTTACTCTAATAGCCTGTTACCTTTGCTCTAGTTTCCCACCAGACATCCTCAAGGGGATGACTGCAGCATCAACCATAGTTTCTTGCTGGTTTACTTTACTAACCAGAATGCAGCAGAACAACATACAACTTTTTGCCTGTGTGCAGGAAAGTCCTTATCTATGCCTATGCCTCCTGTATTCCACATAAAATACAGTAAATGTACAATAAAATGCCACAGTGGCAATTTTCAGTTCATTACAATGATAACTAGTCTATTGTTATTTCATATATACTTTTGATGATAGCTATTTAACAAACTTATGGAAAAGTATTTCAATATAGTAAAAAATTTCATACAGTTTTCCACACTTACTATATCTTAACAGGTACAAAGACTTTCTCATCATTGTGTTAGAATTACTACCAAAGAAAAATCACATTATTTCTTGTTCCTTTTATATGTAATAAATATATTACATATATATTCTTACTCACATGTACTCTTATTTTTGAGGGATAAAGTTTTATGAGCAAGAATCCTAGTTTTGAAGACAGATACATCCTCAATTTTAATAGATACTGCCAGACAACTTTCTCAAAACTCTTTGTGAATTGTTTTTCCCAAAAGCATACAAGAGAAACCATTTTACCAATCATTTTAAATAGTAGATTCTATTACTCTTTAATTCATGTAGATTGTAATGGTTAAAGTGATGTTTCATTATTACTTTAATTTTCATTTCCTTGTCTACCAAGAGTTTTAACAGTTCTATAAATGTTCATTGACCATTGAGATTTGCTTTTTAATTGTATATTCATACCTTTCCTTATCTTACTAATTTTTGTCTTTTTGGAACCAATTTACCAGAATAATTTCTATGTTATAGATAATTTCATCTTGTTTCAAATATCTTTACCAATCCAATGCTTACCTTTGAATTTTCAGACTGTCTACCTACCTCTATGCACCCCAGGTATTTATTTTCACAAAAGTATAGGAAAATATGGACACCAACACAGATATAAATGTAGTTAGAATATTCTTTGGGATAGGAGTTTTAGGTTTACAAAAAAATTGTGCAGAACAGAGTCCCCATAACTTTGCTTCCCTATCTCCTTAGTTTCACCAACTATTAACAGTTTTCTTTACTGTAGTATATTTGTTAATGATTGTGAGCCATACCTTAACTCAAGTGTACAGTTTTCATTAGAGTTCACCTTTATATTGCACATTCTATGAATATGAAGAATACATAATGCCATTTATCCAGAAATGCATTAACATATAGAGTTGTATTACTGCTTATGAATCCCCTATGCTCTACCTATTAATCTCTTCTCTCTTCTGTCCCTTACATTCTAAAATCCACTAGTCTTTTATTAGCTCCAGAATGATGTCATACATATATGATGTCATATATATATATATATATATATATATATATATATATGATTGTCCTTTACATATTGTTGCATTCAGTCATTTAGGCACATTCACTCATGTAGCAATATACATTTTAGTTTCTACTATACCTTTCTATGATTTGATCACTCACTTATTTTTATGTCTGAATATTCCATTGCAAGTATATTTCACAGTTTCTTTATCTGTGCACCTATTGAAGTACACCTTCATTGTTCCCACTTTTTGCAAATTATGAATGAAGTTGCTTAAAACAGTCATGTGTAGGTTTTTGCAGCAATGTGTAAACTATCCCTGGAGAGGGAAACCTGAGAACATTCACATCATATTTCATCTCCCTCCTCTATTTTATGATGCTTGAAGTTTATATTCTATTCAGTAACCAATATGATCCTTCAAACATATGTTAGGTCATCCTTTTTCTGTGATCAAAATATTTCCATCCTAATTATAATATGATACCAAGACTCTACTATGACCTTCCAGTCTTTTCCTGCTCTTAATTCCAACCTCCTTTTCTACCAGATAATTTACATTAAGGAAACAATATGCTTCATAATTTACCACTAAGAAGACAAGATGTTGCACATATTACCAAGTAAAAGCTCAGATCCTAAATATATGGAATACTTTTGCTAACAATATTGAAAGACTTACAATCTGACAGAAGAATAAGTGGAAGATTTTAACCAGATCTTCAAAGAAAGATAAAATTTATCCAAATGGTCAATAAATGGTACTCAACTTTATTTTAAAATGGAGTAATTTAAATAAAAAGCAAGAAGATATTATCACATCTATTACAGAATAACTGAAATGAATGTACTGACAATATGAATCATTTATGAAGACACAAGCATCAAGGCCCCTTCATACTGCTGACAGCACCACAAATTGCTACAACTGTTCTTAGTTTTTGGCATTGTCTGTTAGATAGGAGCAACTCAGACCTTATAACCTAATGTTTCCATATCAATGTATGTTTCAAAAGATATTTAGAATATCTCTCTTTGTGTGTTTATGAACTCACATAATCAAATATTGGTGTAAAACATTTAAAATATCATAGCAACATAGAATGAATATAGTATAGTGTATTTCCTCTATGGCATACTTTACAGCAAGGAAAATGAATTATCTAAAACTAGGTATATCAATATGGTGGCTATATCCAATATAAGTTTAGGCAAATGAATTTACTAAGTACAGATATATTCTGTTTCTATCAGTGTCAATTTCAAGAATGAGCAGTGTTCATTTATAAGATAGAGACACAATGTTGACAGGCATAAGTAAGTTAGAGATTCAAGAGTAGAATGAATCTTGGCAGGTATTATAATGTTTATTTCTCAATTTAGGTGATAGTTTACTATTATTTTCATCTTTTGACAATCTGTTAAACATTCCAAATATGATTTTGTGCATAGATACAATAAAAGTTAAAATATAAAAAATTTGAATAAAATCAGTGTAATCCATTTATTCTTAACCTATATAGAAATAAAATGTTAAAAATTTTCCAAAGACACTAAGATATGCCATGTACATGACTTTTGTATGTACATGCCCCATTTCCTTTATCTTTTCAATATTTGATAATTTGTATATTATTTATTTGAGTGTTCATTATTTAATCAATGCTTTTAATCAATCTCTGTGGTTTCTCTTGCTGTTGATTTTTTAGTTTCATTGCACTATAATATGATAATATTGATATAGGAAAAATGATCCCAGACCTCCAAATGATATGGGGGACTGAAACTCCCAACCTATTATATGTCTGGCGCGAGTTCGTGTTCTCTAAAATCAAAGAACGAATTTTAGGAACAACGGAGGGTAAGAGCAGGATACAGTTATTGAGAGAAAGAAAGCTTCTGTCTGAGGGACAGAAGGGGGCCCGAGCCGGTTGCCAGGGACTCTGTCATTTTTAGGGACTTTTATAGAATGAAATCATGATGGGGAAAACTGGGAATTTGCAAGGCAGGCGGGCATAAGGTGGGACATAACTACAGTTAACCAATAAGATTAATGGCTCAGGTAGAATTGATTAAATCAAGGACAAATGAGGAAAGGAGTCACGTAGTAAGCGAGGATGCTTAACAGTAGTGACCCTTCCTGTAGGGGGTTGGAATGCTGACTCCTAACTTCCTTAGGGTGATAGAGAACTATTTAGAATATCAATCCTTAGGATATGGGTGCACTTGTTCTGTCTTTTGTCTTGGTATCTGGCCCACAGCAGGAGGTGTCTGTCTCCTCAGAGGTTACAAGGTATCCGAACTTCTGCACTGGTTCTTTTGAGGGCCCAGCCCTGTCTGACTGCCTATAATATTTTGTCTAACTCAGTTTTCCTGTAACAATATGATTTTTCTAATTTCAATTCTTTTGCATTTACTTATACATGCTTTATACAGTAGCATGTGATCTAATTTGGAGAAGATTCCAGGTGCTGCTTAGAGGAATGAGTATTCTGATATTGTTGGGTGAAACATTGTGTAGATATCCACTAAGCCCATTTATTCAAATGTATGATTCAATTTTGATATTTCTTTCTTTGTTTGGTTGTTTGTCTAATTGATCTGGTTATTTGTGACAGTAGGGTATCAAGGTTTCCTACTATAATTGCACTGATGTTTAGCTGATCTTTTATAACTAAAAATCTTTGTTTTATAAAGTTGAGTGTACCAGGCTTGTGTGTATATGTTTATAATTGTTAATACTTCCTGCTAAATACTCCCTTAACCAATATGTAGCAACTTTCATTGCCTCTTTTGGTCACTTTTGGATTAAAGGTAACTTAGTCTGAAAGTAGAGTAGCTACTCCTGATTGCTTTTGGATTTATGGAGCATGCAATATTGTTTTGCATCATTTGATTTTTAGTTTATAAATTACATTTTATGTTAAATATGTTTCTTGTGTTCAAGATATTGCTAATTTTTTCTTGACCAATTCCACCATTTTGTGTCTTTTGACTGACTAATTAAGACTATTCATATTGATAGTTTTCATTGAAAAGTATTAACTTATTCCTGTCATTCCATTATTTTCCCTTCTCTGATTTCCTTTTCCTCTTCCTTCTGAGCAAACTCATTTTCAACACATTGCCAAGAGTGCACAGTAGAAAAAGGACAGTGTCCTGAATAAATGGTGTTGGAAAAGCTGGATAGCCTTATGTAGAAGAATGAAATTATATCGATATCTCCTCGTACTAAAAAAAAAACAAACTCAAAATGAATTAGAGACTTAGGTCACTTTTTTGCTTATTAGTTACGTGTTGTATGCACAAACATACTGCAAAGAGGAATAGAAACACCTATTTTAGATAATAAGGTAACCAAAAGCACAATTTATACTTGAATTATGTGAATGGTCCCTAACATTTTAGTTTATTTTGCAATTAATTATGTCATCATGTAAAGAATAGTTTATTTAATTAGCTTATGAGTGAGGCAGCTCGCTAGGGACAAGGCCTGAGGGACGGAATAGAGTAATCAGCCATACTGATAGGGATTGGAATGAGAACAGACAGCGAATTAGAATTTTGGACCAATCGTGAACTTCAGGCATCATGAAATACAGTCCAGTCCCTACTAAAGGAAGGCATAGCTAGTCCTTACTAAGCTCCTGGGTTCTGAGAAACTTAAAATGCAGAATAGCCTATTTTTCTCTAAAATCCCAATTTCCTTTAAATGATTCATGCTGAGGAACTGGGTTAGAGAGCCGGAGTTCCAACTGGTCCCTTGAAATTTACATAGCCACCTATGATAGGTGGCCACTAAAAAAATAAGCAAGTCCCATGCTGTGCTTATCTATAATTAGCTCTTGATTCAGGGTCTGTGTAGCCACCAACTTGGGACCTCTCCTGGAAATTCAAAAGATAGTCTTATTTCTAATAAAGCTCTCCTGATTTCTTCCTTCCAGTTCATGATTTCATTCCTCAGTATTGTGAAACTACAAGTTCGGTACATAAAGTAACAATCTTACAATCCTTAAGGATTGCTGGGCCTTGTTTGTTAATTAAAATGTTTTGCACTTTTGAGACCACATGCTTTTACTCCAGTAATTTTGGATATTTTCTGTCAGTTTCATTGCAACAATCATCAGTGCCCATTTAAAGCTCCAGTTTAATCCCAGACATTTTTTTATCTAAGTATCAACCTGAACTAAAAGAATTTCATTGTGTTAACAGTGCTATTATTTTCAGTATCCAGTGGTGAAAATACAATTACAATTGTTAACAATCTGGAGTGTTTTTAAGAACTCTGTTATGAAAGCAAATCACTCTGGAGTGTTAAATTTTTCTCTAATCTATTTTTAAATTACTGTCTAAATATAAGCAAAGGAGGAAAAGTACCTTTCATACTCATGTCACTCCCTGGGGTCAAATACCCTAAATAGCGACAGGAGCCCTTGGTGCTGATAGCTTTTCCACAAGTGTGCTTTGTCAAAGTTCATCCCATTCAATCTCGGAAATGATAATTAATTGATTTTGTTCCATTGTCCTGTCTGAAGGCCTGGGGGCCTGCTTGAAACAGGCATTCTTCATAGAAGAGTTCTGTTTACTGTGCCTTGATAATAGCTCAACATTTTCAAAAGAAAATTCACAAAGAGAAAAAAAAATCCTGCTGAAAGTAAGAAAAATGAAATTGTTGACAATATAAAAGTGAAAGACTTAGCAAAGACCTCAATATTGAAGTTGTTCACGGAGTTTTAGAAATACCTTTACACAAGTTAAGCAAAATGATGATGCCTCAGGCATTCTGCCAAAGAAATCCTGAGTGGACATTTTTTTTTCTGTATTGAACTTTCATGAGAACATGAACTTTATGAGTCTCACACTTCTAAAATACACTTAGTGTCATTTAAGAGAGGATAAATTCTAGCCAATTTTAAAGTATATGGAGTATTGCTATGCTAATGCCATCCACCAGAATCTTCAAGCAATTCTACTAGAGATTCAAAATGCCAACCATCATCAGACCTTCTGTGATCAGTGAGTACGGCACGATGAGCAAACCCAGAGGGCATTTCAAGGTCACAAAATGGTAACTGAATATCACTTTTTGAAAAAATATTCTTAGAAACATAAGTACATCAAAGGAGTCCTGTTTTCCATTAATATCCTTTTTTAAAGGATATTATACATCCACCTCCCTCAAAAAGGAAACTAAACCAAGCAAAACATGGTTTTCCTTTGTCCTTTACTGAAGTCAACATCTATCAAACAGTACTTTCTGATATAGTCTTCAAGCTTTCATTTTGAGAGAGTAGATATTAAGTTACCTCTATTGATGAATACTAATGTTGAAACGCAGTGAATGTTGTACCTTAGCCAACTGTGGGTTTGTAGAGATTTAGGATTAGAAACTGTGGCAACTCTGAAAACTGCAAAGTGCCAGTTTTGGTAGAATAGCTACAAGCAAACAATTTTTCTAGTTATGCATTAAATATATAAGGCAATGCCTGAGACGGTGGGTGTAGAGTGGACCTCACCAAGTTCAAAATTCTGTCTTCCCTATCAGGAAAGAAAAGAATAGACATCATGTGAGACAATATCAACAACCATCAATAAATCATGTCCAAAGAGCAATAATTTGTATTATATTTACTATTTCCAAGTCATTTTCCATTTGTTATCTGCTTTAATGTTCATAATGATCCTGTATAATGATTAACTCATCCATGAACAAAGTAATATTAAATATAGTTAAATGAGAAAAAAGTACATTAATGAAAATATATGGAGTTGAGAAAAAGATACATGTGGCAAATTCTAGATCTGCCACTAAGTATGTGAATTTTTCATGTAACATCTTGGGATAGTGTTCTTTTCAAACGTTGTGTATCATTATATAAATTTGTAAGCATAGTATTCTGGTCCTAGTAGATTTTTTTTCTCCTTGGAAAGAGGCACAAAATGGAATCAAGTCCCTTCAATTAAGAAATGAAAATTCCATGCTTTATATGGTATATTATAGGCAGGTAGAAATATAGCCTAGTATGTTTCTATATATACTTCATATTCCTTACTGTTGGCCAGAGTCTGACAGTTTCCATATTCTACAGGAAGGTTTTATATCCCATGCTTTATAGATCAAAAGTTGCTAAACTTTGTTTTAGGCAAGGAATGACTGATGGGTGAGTTGATTGATTTATCTACTTAATTAAAGTATATCAACCAAATATTTACAATGTGCTAGACATTTTGCTGGTACTTATGTTCTATAGTGTAAACTCTCACAAATAGAGTCAAATGCATACTTTTTCTCTTTGATAAATACAAATCTGGAAGTGTTTCTGAATTATGGGACAGCAATAATATAACTGTTTAATAATGAAGTAGATTCTGTGAAGCAAATAGTTGTATCACGTATGTATATTGAAAGTTGCTCACTTTCCTTCAAGACCATGGGACAATTTGAACGCTGCTCCTTTGAAAAGATGTAAGTATCATCAGTGATTCTACAGAGTCACAAGGCACTTATGGGGCTACAAAGTGCCTAATGCACTCCCAAATTCCTGAGCATCTCATGCTGCTCACATGATCAGGCATAGGGAATCTGGGGTTTGCATGGGTTTAGGTTAGCAGGATGGGCAAAACTGGTCATGTCAAGATGGTACATGTTTTATGGTTCAGATGTGTATAACTTTTAAAAGATAATTTTGTATTCAAACTTGGAACAAGTGAATGGAAATAAGTAAGATTAAAATAGTCCATGGAGGATTTGTAAAGTAATCTTTTTGATGTATGACAAATTCCCTGTTTTTTTTTTTTTTTT
>RJWM01031663.1:0-15727 GCA_004363535.1 Dasyprocta punctata | reverse complement strand
CATAGAACATGCTTAAGTAAACGCAAAGGAATTGAAATTACCTCATGCATGCTATCAGACCACAGTGCAATGAAATTGGAAATCCATGCCAAAGGAAACCACAAGAGCTTCATAAACACATGGAAATTAAATAGTACCCTACTAAACAACCAATGGGTCACAGATAAAGAAAAAATTAGTTTTTACAGTTGAACGACAATGACAATATGACATACCAGAACTTGTAGGACATAATGAAAGCAGTCTTAAGTAGGAAATTTTTAATAGTAAATGCCCATATCAGGAAAACAGAGCAAGCACATATAAACAACTTAATGTTGAACCTCAAACTTATAGAAAAATAAGAGCAGGCTAAATCAAAAGCTCATACAAAGGAGGAAATCATAAAGATCAGTGCAGAAATTAACACACTGGAGACTAAAAAAGCAGTACAAAGAGGCTGGACATGCTGGCACACGCCTTTAATCCCAGCACTCGGGAGGCTGAGGTAGGAGGAACGTTGTGAGGCCGGCTTGGGCTACAGCGAACGCAAGGCTGGCCTGAGCTACACAGTGCAACCCTGCGTCAAAAAGCCAGGGCCGGGAGTTTGACTCAGCGGCTTACATACCTGTCAGGCAGGCGCGAGGCTGTGAGTTCAATCCCCAGTGCCGCAAAAAAAAAAAAAACAAAACCAGCGTATAAAGAACTTAAAAAAAATCAGTCCTCCCAGATTTAAAGACCCAATCCAAAAATGGGCATCTGAGTTGAACACACACTTCTCAGATGAAGTACAAACAGCAAGCAAATATGTGAAAAAAATGTTCAATAGCACTGGTCATTTGAGAGATGCAAATGAAAACCACACTGAGATTCCACCTCTCCCCAGAAAGAATGGCTAGTATCAAGAAATCAACCTATAACAAATGCTGGAGGGGCTGTGATGAAAAAGAAACACTTCTGCACTGTTGGTGGGAGTGCAGGCTGGTGCGACCACTGTGGAAGTCAGTGTGGAGATTCCTCAAAAAGCTAGAATTGAAGGTCCCATTTGACCCTGCTATTCCCTTTCTGGGTATCTTCCCAAAAGAATTACAAACATCAGCCGGGCATAGTGGCGCACACCTTTAATCCCAGCACTCGAGAGGCTGAGGTAGGAGGAGCGTTGTGAGTTCGAGGCCGGCTTGGGCTACAACGTGAGCACAAGGCAGGCCTGAGCTATACAGTGCGACCCTGCCTCAAAAAACGAGGGCCAGGAGTTTGGCTCAGTGACTTAAGTGCCTGCCTGACAGGTGCGAGATTGTGAGTTCAATCCCCAGTGCCGCAAAAAAAAAAAAAAATTACGAACATCTTATCACAGTGATATGTGTGCGCCTATGTTTATAACAGCAGCTTGTAATAGTCAGCTCTTGGAAACAACCTAAGTGGCTATGGACTGAGGCATAGATTAAAAAGATATGGAAATTTTATATAATGGCGTACTACTCAACCATAAAGAAGGGTAAACTGGAGACTTACAGGTAGGTGGGTGCATCTTGAGATCATACTCACTAGTGAGATCAATAAGACGTGTAAACATCGTATTGTTTTGTTAGTGTGAGCTAAAAGAAAAAGCATGTATATGTGTATGTATATAAAAATAATAGTTAAGATATACTGCTGATTTCTCTGAGTCCCTGAAGAGAAAGATTTGTACTGGTATTGTTTGGACGATTGAATGCAGATGTCTTGTGCTCTGGGCGAATGATTTGGGGATGACAGTGTGCAATGCGTGTACCATTGTTGCCCCGATTGATGTGTTTTGAAATTTTGTTGTAGTTTTTTTTCTTTTCTTTTCTTTTTTTTTTTTTTTTCCTTGAAATAAAATGGATTTGGAAGAAAAAATTTCTGAGGTTTTTTGAAAATGTCTAAAAAATTCAGCACTCAGACTTAAGATCCAAATGCTCCCCAGCAGTCACAGAGTTAATGCGGTGTTTGTCTGCCCAGAGTGAGACGCCTTCCTTGGGGGAGGGACCGTGTCAGCTGTGTCGGCCTGGCGGCCTGTTGACCTGAAGTCTGAGGAAGAGCCATGGCTCAGTTAGTACCAGCCAGTCCTACACCTGGCCGTCTGTGAGGCAGGGCCTTAGCCACACTGGCTACTCCGCTCCTGTGCGAGCTCTCCTGTGGGTGGTTCGCAGCGGGCGGGGAGAGTGGAGGCAGGCCGACGGCAGCACTGTGTGTACCAGTTGCTCAATATGCGGTGGCTGTCGCTGCAGTTGTTGAAATAAAGTCCAGGGCTTCCTCTTGTCACCCGTTTTTCAGGGAGGGTGAGGCCACGTATGCAGTCCCACAGCCAGTAGGGGACAGGCGCAGTCAGGGGGCACTCACTCAGCCGTGTCTCCTCTGCAGCTGCTGACCAGTCCCGAGTGATGCAGGAGCAGATGACAGGAGCTGCTATGGCCATGCCCGCGGACACCAACAAAGCTTTCAAGGTACGCTGGCTCGCCTCGCAGGGCTGCGGGGGGACACCATTATGGTGTCCTCTTTCACTGTGCTTTCATTCTCTCGGTTTGCTCTGCCAGACAATTGCCGTCCAAAAGTAAGTAACCGCACATTTTGTGTTGTAACTATATAAGAATGACAGAAAAACTTTGTAAACCTTTTTTTTTTCTTTTGAGACAGAGTCTCACTATATAGTTCAGGCTGGCCCTGAACTCGTGGCAATCCTCTTGCCTCGGCTTCCTATGCATTTTTATTTATTTATTTTTTAATTTTTTTTTTTTTTTTTTGCAGCACCGGGAATCGAACTCACAACCTCGCACCTGCCAGGGCAGGCGCTTAAGCCACTGAGCCAAACTCCCGGCCCTTGTTTTTTGAGGCAGGGTTGCACTATGTAGCTCAGACTGGCCTTGCGCTCGCATTGTAGCCCAAGTCGGCCTCGAACTCACAACGCTCCTCCTACCTCAGCCTCCCGAGTGCTGGGATAAAAGGCGTGTGCCACCATGCCTGGCTCCTATGCATTTTTAAAAAACTAAGGCAAGCTGGGCGTGGTGGCGTATGCCTTTCATCCCAGCACTCGGGAGGCTGAGGTAGGAGGAGTGTTGTGGGTTCGAGGCTGGCTTGGGCTACAACTCCAGCGCAAGGCCGGCCTGAACTACGTAGTGCGACCCTGCCTCAAAAAACTAGGACCGGGAGTTTGGCTCAGTGGTGTAAGCGTCTGCCTGGCAGGTGTGAGGCTGTGAGTTCGATCACCGGTGCTGCAAAAAAAAAAAAAAACAACTAAGGCAAAAGTAGAGTAAAATTCTAGAAATTTGTTTTGCTCAACATATTCATAGCTTACATCCAAATAATTATATGCTGAAGTAGTTTGATACTTTACACTATCATGTTTTTCCAGTGGTGAACTCATCAGTGCCAATTACTAGACTCCCACTGATGGTACTGAATGCCGTCATGTACTTAACCATCCTAAGGTTGGCAGAAGCATCTTAGGGCCTTGGAAGCTCTTCCCTGCCAGGTGAAAAGGCTCAGAAGCCCCACACTAGGCTGGCTGTCCGACGCCCCCTGGAGTTCGTGCAGAACCTGAAGCAGAGCCAGAGCTCACGCTGAGGGGTCAGGGAGTCCCATGCACCTAACTGAAACCTTGGCTGCATTAGTTTCTGCTGCCAGGGACCCTGAACACGTGCTGCAGCATCTGCACTTTCGTTTCCTTCCCCATCCCCGGCAGGGCGAGTAGGCGGCAGCCCTGCCCAGAGCACTGCCGAAATGGGCTTTGTCCCACTGTAATGCCGGGTGCCGAGCCCTGTCTTCCTCCTGCCTCATCCGCCCTTGCAGACCGAGTGGGAGGCGCTGGAGCTGACGGACCACCAGTGGGCCCTGGACGATGTGGAGGAGGAGCTCATGACCAAGGACCTGCACTTCGAGGGCATGTTCAAGAAGGAGCTGCAGACGTCCATCTTCTGAAGCTGGGGCTGGGAGCAGCTGTGTCGGGAACCTAAGTAGCACCTAACCTTGTACTTTACTGGAGCCGGAGCCTCTGAGGACAGGAGGACGCAGAGGCTGGCGGGCTGGGCTCCCCTTTACGTTGGAAACGAGAGGACAAAGAGGAGCGTGCTGGGGCTGGCTGTCCAAAAAGTTTTCTCGATTTTCCTCCCAGTGACTCTAGTAATGAAGGTCAGAGAAACGGGAAACTCAGGCTACTAACACCATATAAAAACATAGCGAAGATTCGGTCTTTGGGGGAAACGTCATTTGTAGCTGGTTATGTTCAGTCAGCCTGACTTCTAACCACAGTAAACTCCTGTTTGCTTGGGATCCAAACACTTCTGCATTTACCTTTAATTTTGTTAGTATGTTTCACTTTCTTTATAAAAGTAATACATTTCATTTCTAAAAATTTAGAAACTGGGAGTAAGCAAAATGAATCTCCCTGTATTCACGTTGAGCCTACAGAGTAGTAGAGCAGTGTGTCAAAACCTCACTCACATAAATGCTTCTCGCCGTGACTGCCAGGGCCAGGGCAGACTGGCAGACCCATCCCTCTCAGTGCTGGCCAGCGGCGGCAGCAGCCCTGAGGCACTGCCAGACACCAGGTGCCTTCGGGATCATCAAGACAGGATGAGCAATAGGAGTGCTTTACCAGGTGTGGTGGTTCACACCTGCGATGCCAGCACTCGAGAGGCTGAGGCAGGAGGATCGCGGTGAGTTCGAGGCCAGCCTGAACTACATAGCGAGACCCTGTCTGAAAAAAACAAAAAGAGTTCTTGATCCAGATTTTAGAATATATCAAATCCATTGGCAAATCCATGGTGCTGTACCGTCCATGGCTATGCAGTCACTGGACAGGTGATACTTCCCTGTCACTGGCAGACACATCAGTCCAGGTCCCCAGCAGTGCCTCTGTCCAGACTCAGGCCGGGAAACTGCCGGGTCTCACTCCTGTACCGAGGTGGGTGTTATTTGCATGCTGAGCACTGTAATCAGGAACAAATGGCTCCTGACTGAATTAAACCGTCCTGGTTTCTCTCTTGCTTGTGAGATGTCGCCTCTGCGGGTGCCTGGCAGGGGTCTGGGACGGAGGGGACGGCTGGTCCTCCGGGCTATCCGTGTGCGGGAGGCCCTGGTCCAGTCCCCAGCACCAAAGACAGCAGCAGCAGTCGGAGGTCCTGGAACCTCTGGGAGCCTTGGTCACCTCCCCAGAGCAGACCAGACTGGCAGTGGTTCGAGAAGCCTGCTGGGCAGGAAAGGGCGCCTGCGTTCACAGAGCGGAGGGAGCCGGCCTGGCTGTCGGCGCAGATGGCCGGCATCCGCCTGCTGCACACTCACGCATGGCCCTTCCCTGACTCCCCATCTGCCAGTGGTCACAGGTGTGGCCTGTGGGGTAGGGCTGGCAGTCATCAGAAAGTGAGACCTGGAGTTGCCCTGTGACCCCACGGAGCGCAGCAGGCATAGGCCATCGGGCGCGGCTCCTCCATGCTGAAGGGCTGTCTCAGGAGAAGGTTTCTGTAAGTTTTAAACACAGAAAGGAAAGCAGGGCCTTGTTCCCTGATTGGTGCATAGACACTGCCACACTGTTGTACTCCAAGAGGCGTCTGCTGGGGTGTTCAGCACCGTCTGCCAGCGATACCCAGCAGAAGGTCAGGGAGAGGGGCACGGGAAGGAGAAGTCTGCGAGAACCTACACAGATCTCCCTAATGACATTGCCTGTCCAATCCCTAATGGGGGACGGCTGTCCGTCACCTTGTCACTGGACAGATGCGGTTCAATTCTGTATATCCACAGGGTGAAATACCGAACAAGGAGCAGAGGTGAACCACACCACGTCCAAGTGCCAGGCCGGTCTCCGGGGCTGGGGCTGGGGCTGGGGCTGGGGTTGAACCCTGGGCCACGCACATACTCTGCATGTGCGTTACCACAAACCATGTCCACACTCTGGCATGTCTACAAAATGTCCAGAACTGAGTCGCTGGTTGATCGCCAGGACTTCTGGGCGGAGTGTGAGAAGTGAGTCTTCCTGGAGTCATCCACTAGGCAGCTTCTCACTGCTGTGACACAGTACCTAGGATGTCCACTCTCAGAGAAGGTCGGCTGGTGAGCCCTGGGCAGCAGTGGGTAGCCCTGTGAGGGCCACCCCCGACCCTCGGTGTCCCCTGTGTCACCAGCCCTTTCACGGCCTGTGGGAGCCCCCACCCCCAAACTATAGCACATGCCAGGATGTTCTCAAACAGACCGTGAGGGGCCCAGCAGGCACAGGAACTGTGAAAATAACAGTGCATAAAACCAAACAAGGGGGGAGTGCTGGCAGTGGATGCTGCCCCTGGTACAGTACTTGCCTCACATGTGCGAGGGTCTGGGTTCCACCCTCAGCCCTGAAACAAAAGCAAAGGAAGTCATCAGGAATGCGATAGACACACAAGTCTGTGGATAGGACAAAGTTCAGAGTAGTTGATTTTTGGCAGTACGGGGCATTGAACCCAGACCTTTACACAGAGCTGCAGCCCAGCTCTTCCCTATTTTATCTGTTTATTCATAGATGGTGTCTCACTAAGTCACTAAGTTGCCTGAGCTGGGGCAGACTTCTGAGGGGAAGACTTCAGACCAGCACAGCAGGCACTAACCCTAGAGCACCCCAGTCCCCCTCGGGGAGAGAGAAGACCTTAAGGAGGAGGTGTGTTGGCCTCCTGGCACCGGTAGGTGCAGCAAACGGCAGAGCAGAGCAGCTGGGGAAGGTGCCAACCGCACTGCTCTGCGCCCTGCCCGCGGTCCCTGCCCCTGACAGCTCGGCATCACCAGCTGGCCAAAGGCAGCCTGAGCTTTCCGGGTGTCTGCCCTCGCTCTTTTTTCAGACTTTAGTTGACACCAACACCTACTCAACAAACCTGATTTCTCTGCCTTTTATTTATTTATATTTTTTTGTGGCACCAGGGATCGAGCTCACAACCTCACGCCTGCCAGACAGGGACTTAAGCCACTGAGCCAAACTCCCAGGCCTGGTTGTTTTGTTGTTGTTGTTGTTGTTTTTCTTTTTGAGATAGGTTCTCACTATGTATAGTTTAGGCTAGTCTTATATTCATTATATAGCTCAGGCTGGTATCAAATTTGGAGGGATCCTCCTGTCTCAGCCTCCTGAGTGCCGGGATCTCAGGTGTGTGCCACTACACCCAGCTCAAAAAACCTGATCTTAAAAAAAATATTTTTTTGTACTAAATCTCATGCTTTAAAATTAGTGATTACCTAGCAAACATGAGGTCATGAGTTCAATCCCCCCCCCCAAAATCAGTGGTTCCTTACCCTATGCCCTCTCACTTCCAATTTCAGAAACAGCCATTTTCAATTCTGGTATTTTTGGTTAGTTCTTCTGGTATTTATATTTATCTTCTTTTTTAAATCTTCTAAGCATCAGACTTGCACTGCTAGTATAAGATTTTTTCCAGGTTTACATTTTATCTGTTGACTACTCTGAAATTTAACCCTGCCCCCTGGGCCTGAATTTCCCAGGCTGGATTCTAACTTGTCATCCTGCTGTCTTAGCCTCCCAAAGTGCTGAAATTACAGTTATATGCCACACCCTAGCACGACTTAGCTCTTACATTTCTTGTCACATTTTCCTTGCATTGTTTTCCAGTCATTCTATTTTATTTTTCCAGCCCCGGGGATTGAACCCACAGTCTCACGCCTGCCAGACAGGCACTTAAGCCACTGAGCCAAACTCCCAGCCCTAGTTTTTGAGGCAGGATCACACTATGTAGCTCATGCTACCCTTGCACTCGCGCTCACGTTATAGCCCAAGTGGGCCTTGAACTCACAACGCTCCCCCTACCTCAGCCTCCCGAGTGCTGGGATTAAAGGCGTGTGCCACCACGCCCGGCGCAGTCATTCTATATTAACACTACAAGTGTGAATAGTTATTCAAACTGTTTCAAACAGTGTACTATGCTGGGTGTAATGGCACATGCCTGTGATCTCAGCACTCGGGAGGCTGAGGCAGGAGGATCACTGTGGGGGGGGTGGAAATCTACTGTGAAAGCCGGGTGTGTTGGCGCACACCTTTAATCCCAGCACTCAGGAGGCTGGGGTAGATGGAGCCTTGTGAGTTCAAGGCTGGCTTGGGCTACAGTGTGAGCAAGGCCAGCCTGAACTACATAGTGTGACCCTGCCTCAAAAAAAATAGGGCCAGGAGTTTGGCTCAGTGACTTCAGCGCCTGCTTGGCAGGGATGGATTGTGAGTTTGATCCCCAGAACCAGCAAAAAAAGAAGAGATTGACTAAGAAACGGGGCGGGGGCTCTAGGGACAGGAGCAGTGGGAGGTGAGAAGGAGGGGGTGAGGAGTTTGCTAGGTGTTGGCTGGTCCTGTCTCACACACAGCACCACATTGGTCGGTCAGGGTTTCTGAACTGTGCCATTTCCCAGGCCGACTCCCCTGTGAGCGGCAGGAGGGTTGAGGGGCCTGGGCCGCCAGCACAGGTGGCTCCCTGCAGCCTCCACCCACAGGCCAGGAAACCTCTCCCCACCAGCCCCGTGGGAGGGCGCCACGCCTGCTATGCAGGTCATGGTCCTTCCCCGCAGCCTGTCCTCCTGACTGGTTTTTTGTTGTTGTTGTTGTTGTTGTTGTTTGTTTGTTTTTTTGAGGCACCAGGGATTGAACTCACAACCTCACGCCTGCCAGACAAGCACTTAAGCCACTGAGCCAATCTCCCAGCCCTTTTTTGACTGGTTTTGTTGGGGCAAAATAACAAACTTATAGATATTTCATGATTAATTGGAAGACTGACCGAGTTGCCATTCTGCTGTCTCTAGTAATTCAGTTGACCCTGACAATGTCAGAACTATTGCCTATACCTTAAGGCACCTTGGGCTGACCTGTGCTCATTCAGTCAAGTCTCCCCTGAATAATTCCTGTATTATGGTAATGTCCTTAACCACTTTCATTCAGTCAAGTCTCCCCTGAACAATTCCTATATTATGGTAATGTCCTCAAGTATAGTCATCCTGTAAGAGTCCCCTCCCCTGGTTCCCGGAATGCTTCTATTGCTTCAAGACTAGCCTGTCTGTCAATATATGACTTTTTTTTTTTTTTTTTTTTTTTTTTTGCAGCACTAGGGATTGAACTCACAACTTCACGCCTGCCAGACAGGCGCTTAAGCCATTAAGCCAAACTCCTGGCCCTAGTTTTTTGAGGCAGGGTCGCACTGTGTAGCTCAGGCTGGCCTTGTACTCGAGTTGTAGCCCAAGCCAGCCTCGAACTCACAATGCTCCTCCTACCCCAGCCTCTGAGTGCTGGGATTAAAGGCGTGCACCACCACGCCCGGCTCCCACTTCTGATTCTATATAGACTAAATTCCTTCCTGATTCAGGGTCGTTGCTTGGGAGGAATTATCCCTGCAACAGCCCACTGGCGTGAACTCCAACAGTCCGCAGGTGTAAAGATTAAATGCTGCCATCTTACCTCCTTGGTGCAAAGAGTCTTCCTTTTGGCTTCATTTGGCTTGGCTTGGAAAATTTCCCACAACATTTTGAAATCTAATTCATATAGATTACCTGTTTTAAAGTGGACTGTTCAATGTCGGGCATGGTCAGCATTCTTGGAGGCTGAGGTAGGGAGATTGCAAATTTGAGCCTACCCTGGGCAATTTAGCAACTTAGTGAAAACCTGCCTCAAAAATAAATAATAAAAAAGTGCTGGGAGGGGCCAGGAATGTGGCTCAGTGCAAAGGCCCTGGTTTCAATCCTCTGTACAAAAGCGAAACAAAAATGATAGTGTGCGTTGGGTGTGCGGCCAGCCGGCAGCAGGGTGACATCCCGCCGTGGGCATGGGCACCCCACCATGGGCTTTGGGCCTCCGGGATGATTTGTGGAGCGAGGCGTCCTGACCCACTCCCGGGTGCCCTCGCTCCAGCCTCCTCTCCACAGATCAGCTTTCACCTTGGCCTCTGGCGATAGGATCCTAGTCCCTGAGGTTTTGTCTGGGATCTCAGAACTGTGCCAGAGGGCGCCCGGGAAACAGTGAGCTCGTCCCTGCCCTCCTTGAGAGACCGAGGGCCAGGCCAGGCCAGCTCTGAGCTGCAGGAGAGCCTGACATCTGAGTGTGGGGACAGGTCAGGGGCTGGGACTCCCCTCTGCGACTGCCCACCGGGAAGCTGGCGCTTGCTGCTGGGAGGGGTGCTGCTTGGAGCGGGTGGGGTGGGGGGCGGGGCCAGCCTTTCCCCTTCCAGACGTTCCCATGGCAGATCCCAGAAAGCAAAACACTGACCCAGAGTAACACACATGGTGCGGTCACACTTGTGTGAAAGATCGCATACATGCGTGTGTTTTTGCAAGTGGAACAAGTTGGTGGCCGAGGTCGGGGCATGCGCAAGGGCAGTCACAGAGGCCACCGTAAGACACATTTTCCCAGCCGGGCGTGGTGGCGCACGCCTTTAATCCCAGCACTCGGGAGGCTGAGGTAGGAGGAGTGTTGTGAGTTCGAGGCCGGCCTGGGCTACAACGCCAGCGCAAGGCTGGCCTGAGCTACACAGTGCGACCCTGCCTCAAAAAAAAAAAAACCAGGGCCGGGAATTTGGCTCAGTGGCTTAAGCGCCTGCCCTGGCAGGCGTGAGGTTGTGAGTTCAATCCCCAGTACCGCAAAAAAAAAAAAAAAAAAAGACACATTTTCCCTGAACAGCTTGTGCTACACGAATGAAGTCAATCAGCATGCGTCATTTCTGCAGTCCAAATGACCAAAACTGATTGCTCGTTTGTCTCTTTATTTGAGATAGGGTCTTGCTGTGTAGCCCAGGCTGGCCTCAAGCTCACAGTGACCCTCCTGCCTCAGCCTCCTGAGTGCTGAGATTGCAGGCATCTCACCACGTTCGCGTGAATAACAATCTACCCTGGAAGTTTCTCCAAGCCACTGAAGAGTCTGTGCGCTTTGGTAACACAAGCATGGCCCTTGCACAAGTCCCGGGCAGAGCTTCATGATGGACGCAAAGGTCAGGGACTGTCTCAAGAGCAATGCAGGCATCCAACCGCGGCCATCCGCCCTGAGGATGCGGGAAAGTGCATAGCTGCAGCCACAGCTCGGCTAGGAGCCGATCAGACGGGGCCGCAGTGTCTGTGCACAAGGGCGCACGCCAGGGTGGCCCCTGCCCTGTAGCCTCGCTGCCAAAGGCTGGCGACAACTTGAGTCTCAGCCAGGAAGGAGGGTTCTGTGAAAACTGCCCGCTAACCCTGGGCTGGAATTCTCAACAACGTATGCGGGAAAGGAAATAGATGTGTGGCTGTTTGCGCAGGATATACTGTGAAGTGCAGGGAAAAGGCAGGTTATCAAAACTGCGCACACGGCATGCTCTCGTTTCCGTGTAACGTGTATGAACCTGCGCTGAAGAGAGGTCCGAAGGCCACGCCAGCGGCTGAGGCAGGACGTGCCGGCGGGTGCGCGCGCGCGTCCCCGGGAGGATGCGGGGCCGCAGAGCCGCAGCAGTGAGCTCCCCGCCGCATGAGGTATGCAAGCGGAGGCGAGGCTGCCCCACCTGCGGGGACGCCGCGGGAGGTTTCCCCGCAGCCCTCGGCGGTGACCCCGGCCCTGCGCTGGGCCCGCGGGTCTCGAGCGGAGGGGCGCCCGGGCAGGCAGCGGAGTCGCTGGGAAAGGGTTAAGCGGCCGGCGGTGGGCGGGCTCGCGATCAGCAGCGCCGGGCTCCGCGGGCCGCGCCTGAGCATCTCGGAGGCTGCGGGCAGCGCAGGGACCAAGGTGAAGCCGGGCTGCGGCGCCCAGGTGAGGGGCCCGGCCTGCGGCGCCCACCGCGCCCGGACGCTGGGCCGGCGCGGAGCCGGGCAGGCGACAGAGGTAACGGCACGGCCACCGCAGCCGGGCTCCAGCAGCGGCCCGGCTCGGCCTGGGGACCCCGCCTGGGCCGCAGCGGCCGGAACCGGGGCGCGGGGGCGGCGCGCTTCTCAGCCAAGGCCGGCGCAGCCTCTCCGCCCCGCACAGCTCCCTGGTTCCCCTGTGCGGCAGCGCCGCGCGGGCTCCCCGGCCGGCTGTGCGACCTTGGGCGGCCTGACCGACCCCTCTGAACCCGTCTCCTTCCGTGAAATGGGTGCAGCCCTGATGGGGCCCCGCGCCCCCTCCCCACCGCTCACCCCCGGCCCAACCCTGGAGCCCAGGCCTCGCTGTGGGCGGGGCGGAGGCGGGGCTTGGCGAAGGCTGGAGCCGGGAATTAACCAGCGCTAGGGCAGCCCCCGGGTCCTGCTTTGGGGCCAAAGAGGTCTTTGAACTCCAGGAAACTGGCCGCGCGCTTTGGTGGGCCCGGCGCTGTGTGGAGTTGGCTGCGGTTTCCAAGGTGTCTGTGACCCCCGAGGGCCAGGAGCCAGGAGCTCCGGGGGTCACAGCAGCCCCCACACAGTCTCCGCTGCCCGGCCGGCCGGCCTCCACCTCCTTGGGCCACTCAGGGTCGGGAATTTTAGGGAGCAGCCAGTGGGGCCACATATGCCAGGGGCTGGAGTCTGAGAAGCGGTGGGGGGGACGTGGACACCGACGGACAGGACACGATCACTGCGCGCCGGGGTGAGCGGAGCCCAGGAGGGCGAGGAGGAGGAGGACGAGGAGGTGGCAGCGGCGGGCGAGGCTGTGCCAACCCAGCCGCCGCCTCGCCTCCCTCCCTCCCTCCGGAGCGCAGTCCGACCTGGCCGCGCCCGCGGTCCCGTCTCCAGTGGCTTCGCGGGCGCTCAGAATGAAGCGCAGGTGCCATGTGGCCGGCGAGCGCCTTTCGGTCAAGCCCTGCCTTCCCGATTGCCCGCCACTGTATCCCTTGCTTGCCGTGCCCGGCCGCGTTCATCTTGTTTCGTGGTGGTGGTGGGGACTGAGCCCAGGGTGTGGTGAGCTACACCCCTAGCCTTTTTTGATTTTTTCGAGACAGGATCTCACCGAGTTGTGCATGCTAGCCTTGAATTTGTGATCCTCCCGTGTCAACCTCTGAGTCCCGGAATTACAGGCATGTGCCACTGTCCCGAGTGTTCTTCCTTTGTTTGTTTGTTTGTTTGTTTGTTTGTTTATAGGCTGGTGATTAAACGCAGGGTCTTCTCACTGAGCTACATCCCAGCTCTTTCTCATTCAGCATTTAGCCAAGATGTCCTCTCCGAGAGGACTTCCTGGTATAGCCCGTGTGAACAGGCTCTCATCCCTCTGTCTCTTCACCTTGTTTTATTTTCTTCATAGTTTACCTTATGTACAATTATTAGAACACCAGCTCCCCAAGGGCAATCCTGTCGCTCTTGTCCACAGCTGCCCCTGGCCTTGCGAAAGGTACACGTGCAACTTCCCGCTGCAGTGCTTTCGGTGACAGGGAGGGTGAGAGTCATCCGGCCTCCTAAGTGCCTGTGGGACTGGGCGCATTTCCGCTTCATTGGTGAAGCCCCACAAGAAGTCCCTTGAGGTAGGCGCCCATTCTTTTGTTTTGTTTTCTTTTATTTTGTTTTTTGCAGCACCAGGGATCAAATTCACAACCTCATGCCTGCCAAGCAGGCGTGAAAGCCTCTGAGCCAAACTCCCGGCCCTGGTTTTTTGAGACAGGGTCGCACTGTGTAGCTCAGGCCGGCCTTGTGCTCACGTTGTAGCCCAAGCCAGCCTCGAACTCACAATGCTCCTCCTACCTCAGCCTTCCGAGTGCTGGGATTAAAGGCGTGCGCCACCACACCCAGCTAGTAGGCACCCATTTTGAGGAATGACAAAACCACGACACAGAGAAGTCAGGCAACTCACCAAGGAAATGCCCAGGCTAGGATGCCAGTGCAGACCCTCTTCCAAGACAGATGCCCATTCCTCTTCCTCTCTTCCTGTCTCCTAGTAGAGCTGGGCCTTCAAAAGCAGGATGCCAGGAGGTGAAGGAGGCGAAGGAGAGGAATTCTAAACTGAGGGGCAGCAGGAGCCTTGGCTCCAGGACCGATGCAGCGTGGCAGGTGTGGCAGAGTGGCTGCACAGCCTGGACGGCCAGGGAAGGAGCTCACCTTCTCTCTTGAGGGCAGCGGGGAGCCATGGAAGCTTCTGAAGCAGGGCAAGTGGTGTGACCAGTGATGCAGGTTTTGAGGCTTTAAAGTGGAGAGAAGCTGCTGACTGTTTTCTGCACTTTCCCCCAACCCCTTGGGGAAGTACTAGGAGCCCCAGCCCTCACCTGTCAACCCCTCTCTCCTGTCTTTCAGGCTCCTCCAGTGAGGGCTGGCACTTGTGGGCTCTACGTTAGGCACTGGAGAGTGGACCATGGCTTCCCCTCTCCTGCTGCTATTGCTGCTGGTGTCCCTGGGGGCCAGGTCCACCCTGGGCAGGGATCTTCCCAGGCCCCTTGAAGACACAGAACCCTACCTTGTCCCCATAGCCCACAACAAGGGCCCTGTGGACTCAGAGCCCCAAGCCACTGACCTCCGGTGGCGGAGCCCCACGCACTTTGACAGCCTCCAGGGCCCTGCTGCCGGTGCCCAGAGGCCTGCAGACTCTCCCCTGGGCCCTGCCCTGCCTGGGCCCCACGCAGCCCCTGGGGCTCTGGGAGCGCAGCTCCCTGTGACAGACAATCTCCAGCTGGTTCACGGGCCCAGCTCCCAGGGCTGGACGGGACCCCCTGATACCCAAGACCCTCAGGAGCAAGATGCATTTGCTCCCCTCCCAGCAGGCGTCCCCCACCTCATGGTCACCCCCATACCTCCCAGCCTTCAAGTCAGGCCAGCCACAGTGCCTCCTGCTCCTGGGGAGCCCCAAGGCCCAGCAGGGCAGCTTCCACCTAGAGACTGGGATCCCAAGGCGGCTTCTCCCCGGGACCCGCAGGGCCCTCATCACCCTCTCAGGCCCCACGCAGGCACTGTCAGGGAACCAGCCCCGGGAGGACAGAGTGGGTTTGAGGGTGACTTCCAGGAGTTAGCCCAAGGCCCCCAAGCCACCCAGGACTCAGCAGCCCCTAGTGTCGACTCCAGCTCCCCCGCTGACCCCAGCGTCCAGCCAGACCTGGCATTGGTCAGGAGCCTTCCTGCTGAGGAGCGGCCACCTGAGCCCCCAGAGAAGGCCAGCGCTGGGGACACCTGGGACATCAGCTCCTCGGGCCCTCGGCCCAAACAGATGGACCTTCCAGATGCCAAGGGTTCCCAAGAACTTCAGCCCACACAGGCTGCAGCCTCTGAGGCTCTGGACGGGCAGCTGAAGCCAGGTAGGCCCCAGTGGGGTCCCAAGCTAGGCAGCTGAGTGCCCCACTTCTGTGTGCCCTCTGGTCCCCCTTCCCTCATTCTGACAAACGAGGCTGATTGTGCCTCTCCTGAGGGAGTGCATTTGGGGGTCAGGCAAAGTGGTGATGCATTTTGTCATTTCAGAGACGGCAGCGATGGATGGAGCAGACCCCATCTCCCCGCAGCGGGTGAGAGGGGCAGTGGGGGCCCCAGGCACCTCCAAGGCTCTTGTCCCTGGCCCCTCAGATCCTGGCCCGGCCACAAATGGAACCGAGAGCCCCATGAGGGGCCTGCAGCCAGGTGAGGGCACAGCTGAGGGTTTGGAGAGGGGGAGTCCTGTGTCCGATAGCCAGGAACCTGTGTGACATCTGTGCGCGGGGTCAGGGCCCAGGAGTAAATGGAGACGAGCACTTGCTTAAAGGGATTGGGCAGGACCTCTGTGTCACTGAGGAGAGACAGCATACTCACTGGCTGCTCTGGAAGAAGGCGTAGGCCCTTTTAGGGCCAGAACATTTTTCTGTGTGACGTGGCTACATCTGGTACAGTGATTCGCCACCCCTGGCAAATCACTGGAAAACCTTTTAAGAATTTCATCCAG
>RJWM01031662.1:0-22188 GCA_004363535.1 Dasyprocta punctata | reverse complement strand
ACCTTCCCAGTGCCCCTACTCCTTATTTCACAGTTTTCACAGTGAGACAGAGATGACCATGGGACAAAGGACGGTGGCTTCAGGGCCTGTGACCTATTGCAAGGACAGTTTGTGTTCCACCCTACCCTCTTGCTCTCTCGATTTTATCAACCTCCAAAACCCAGAGGCACCCATAGGGCAGGGATGCATCTGCCACAGCTTCTCCAAGAATAAACTAGAGGAGAGGATAAAACGTCAGGGAACAACGCAGAAGGACAGAGGACAAGCCAACTCCCAGGTCCTTAATCTGCGGCTCCTTAAAAGCTCTATTTGCGCTTTCTGCCGCTCCCCTCCCCAAGCCTCCTCCTCTTAGTGACCATCACACCCATCCTAGCATAAGGCCAGGACAGGGCATGGACAGAGAGAATGGGACAGTTGCTGGGACAAACTGGCGGCCCATTCCCTGAGACCAAGATGTTTGCACAGGAAAAGAAAACGCCTTTTTAAGGAGCCCAGGACCACAGAAATTTCTCTCCCTCGGCCCCTGCAGGTGAATAGATACCTCGCCCAAACCAGCCAGATTTTTCATTTCATCGCAGCTGTCTGGTCTCCTCCCTGCAACAGCTCAGGCTCACTTCTCGGGCCCTGCGGGACGATCCCACCTCCCGTTATTAACAACACTTCTTGTTTGTTTGCCCGACCTCAGTAAATACAAGCGCCATGAGGAGCAGCACTTTTTTGCTTGCTGTGTTTTCATTACTAACTGCTGTGTCCTCGGTACGTAAAAGGCATTCAACAAACACGCGTTGAACAAATGAGAATAATGAACTTGGCTGTGAGTTGAGGGTTACCGACTGCGACGGTAGGTGTGGAAGTATTGTACGAATTAGAAGTCCGAATTGAAAAGCGAGGGGCTGTTACTGGGTCGCAGCTTTATAGTGAATCCTACAAAACATGTCTGCGACCCCCATTCATTGCTTTGAAGTTTGAAACGAGTGCAGGTTTCACTTGGCAGAGGGCAGAGAAGACAGGATGCACCGCTGTCTCCCCGATCAGCGCCCTGAATTGTCCCAAAGGTTGTTTCTCGAATAAATCTCCCTAGAGTTGCTTTTCAGAAACGATGGTCCGCAAGCCACCTTAATGAGCATGCGCCAGTGACTTGATTGCACTGACAAAACGGAATCTCCCCAGGGGCAGGGCTGGAGCCCATGTGACCGGACTGCGCCTGCGCAGACCCAACTCCATCTACGTGTGACCACGCCCCCGGAGATGCGGGAGATTACATCCGGGTCACTGCTCCGGAAATTATTCCCCTGGTTTCCCTAAGTGCTACAAACAAATTTCACTGTGTTACTATTCATGGTGTTCTGTTCTGATTGGTTCACCTATTGCAGGTCTTTTTATTTTCAGTTCATGTGTCACGCAAGGAGAGATTTTAAAAACTGTTAAGACAAAACAAAACAAAACAAAACAAAACATTCTCCACCATGGATGGTATTATAAAGTTGTGCATCTGCTAAGGAAAAAGAGTACACGTCCCCTAAAACATCACAAATGGAACCACCATAGCATCCAACAACCCCACTTTGGGATGCACACCCCCGAAGAACTGAAAGCACGGTCTTAAAGACGTGTCCATAGCAGCGCTGCTCACAATAGCCAAGACGGGAATGCAAACAAATGCTTACCTTGGGTGAATGCGGAAACGGAAACGTATCACATACACACAGTGGGACACTACTCAGCCATAAGAAAGGAGGAAAACACTGCTATGTCCTACACCAGTAAAACTTGAGGCTACTAAGTGAAATAAGCCATACCGAAAAGACAAATACTGTATGAGTTCACTCAGAAGAGGTACCTAGGAAAGTCAAATTCATAGAAACAGGAAGATGAGTGGGAATCACAGGGCTGGGGGATGGAGAAAAGGGGAGTTGTCTGATGGGTGCAGAATTTCTGATTTGTAAGATGGGGAAGTCCCAGAGATCTGTTTCACAGCAATTTGAATACATTTAATACTGTTGAACTGTACAGTTAGCAGTGATTAAGGTAATAACTTTTTTTAACCACAACAAATGCACATACATGCCACAAACCCTTAACCCCCCCAGCTACTCCATAGATAGAAAATGATTATTTTTCTTTGTAAAAGCACTACAGCAGGAGTTAGAAACAATAAGTCCATCGACTATTCAAGTCACTCTGTTATTTAAACTATTTTCCTACCCCAGAGGAAGTGTTCCTACGACGTCCACATTGTAAGATTCTTGCAAGTTAAATCCAGCTGAAATGCCAGTTCCCATTACCACCTAAAACAGACACAAACCCAGACGCACCTTTAGACATCAATATTCAAATGTTACATAAATGAGCTTCAAAGAATCTGTTAAGCAAGGCAAATCTATTCTCATCTTGTTGTTGCTGCATGTGTGTGTGCGTGTGTATGTGTGTGTGTGTGTTAGAGACATGGTCTCACAGGCTTCCAATTCTTGATCCTCCTGCCTCAGCCTCCTGTGTTCTGGGATTACAGGCATGCATCACCACCCATGGCTTAGTCTCACTTTGAACTCTCAGACTGAAAAGAAGGGGTTACTTTTCACGTCGAGTAACTCTAACTTCTCTCCGTGACTCTGCCGCACGTAACTGAAACGGCACTAGCTTCCTCAAGGCCGGGAATTGTTCTGGAAGGCCCTTGCTTCCCTTCCTTGCTGAGGGTTTGGGCGTAGAGGTTGGCCTTGACTTTCGGTTGGGTAGAAATGTGCACGGTGAGGGTCATGAGGGACGTTAGAATCCGCCTCATGACCCAGCTTGTAGATCAGCGGCGGAAGTGCGGTCAGTGCTCCACCCCCACCCTGCAGGTGTCCTCCCCGGCTGGCGGGACTGCAGTCCCCCAGAATGACGCTGTCCCTAGGGCCCTCCTGGAACGTCAGGCCCAGGTTTCCCCAAGGTATAAAGCGCAGCCCTCGGCGAATGACCAGAGACACACAGGACGGCATGAGCACGACTGGCTCCATCCCTGGAAGCTGCGGCTCATGGAGCTCTCTGAACGGGTGCTTCAGGAGAGAAGGACTTAGCGGCGACGAGGAAAGGGCCAGTCCCTTGTTGGAGGGCCCAGCAGGAAAGTGATAATAAGCTAATGCTATTGTCAAAGACCGCAGCCCAGAGACCAGGGCCAAGGGTGTTTCCAGTTCTTTTGGATAAATGACCCTTTTCTGTTGGTGGCCACTATGTTTGTCACCTCAGTGGCATTTTTTTGGTGCATTTTAGCCCAGGAGAGTGGTTAGAATATTATTATTATTTTTTTTTTTGGTACTGAGAATCGAACTGAGGACCTTGTACTTGCCAATCAGGCGCTTATGCCACTGAGCTATATCCCTGGCCCCATGTCTAGAATATTTAAATTCACAACATAAATATGGCTCAGGTTTCTGGAATATTAGTTTTATGTGCTGATAAGTAATGAAACCATTGTTCCCCTATTGACATGAGCACATGTATTACAAAATAGAAAGCAAAATTGAAAACATATTTTTATGATTAACTTTTTTTTTTTTTTTTGCTTAAAGAGAACCACAGACTCTGTCCCCAAACTTTCCGATATGGCTTCTGCTTTCTTTGCTCAATGGAGAGCTTAAGTAAGAAATTTAAGAAGTTTTTAAAAGGCTGTAACTTCAGTGATAAGAGTTCTGGAGAACCACAGGCCTGGGAAACATAGAGGAATCTTTACAGGGAGTTTTGGAGAGAACCAGGACCCCCAGGGAGAGGCACCTCCATGCTGCCACTCATGAACAGGCCCCCTGGCTCCCAAATGCAAAGGCACCCAGATTGCTGTGCCCCAGAGGGAAACAGGAACCCTGTCCAGTCCCAGCCAGAGGAGAGGTTTGGGAATATAGGCGATCTCTACCCATTCCCAAATATATACATATATATATATTTTTTTCTTTCTTTTTTTTTTTTTTTTTTGGTACCAGAGATCAAACTCACAACCTTGCGTTTGCCAGGCAAGCACTTAGGCCACTGAGCTAAATCCCTGGCCCCGTTTTTTTGAGATAGGGTCTCACTATGCAGTTCAGGCTGTCCTTGAACTCACTTTGTAGCCCAGGCTGGTCTCGAACTCACAACGATCCTCCTGCCTCAGCCTCCCAAGCGCTGGGATTAAAGGTATGCGCCACCACATCCAGCTGAGATCGCCTTTAAAAAACCTCACAAAAACCACAAAACCCAGAAAGCAACCTATTGAGAGGTACTGATGGGGCCCGGGGCTCCTGGCAGGGCTCCTTCCTTGCATGTGGGAGGCCCTGGGTTTGAGTCCTAGCACCTTGGTCCCCAAGGGCACTGGTAGGATATAAACAAAACCAAGGCAAACAAAAATCAAGGTATTGGCTTTTTTTCTACCTGTGCATCAGACATATATATAGTTTTTATTTCTTAATCTTTGAGAAACCCAAACTATGGATTCTAGGAGCCCCACCATGCCGAAGGGACCTCACAGGGACTTTTAAAGTTTTCAGGGACATTGTGCAGACCTCTGGCTGGAGGTTGCTCAGTTTGAACATCATCAGTTCATACAAGCTGCAGTCAATAATTTTCCTCTTTGCAAAGCTTCCTGTTTAGTGGTTGCTATGCTTTGAAAAATCCACGGATTCCAATCGGATTCCAAGTGCTCACCATTGTGGTTATTTAAGAAAAAACAATTGTGGTTATTTAAGAAAATGATAACATACTATATTCGGGCTGGTGATATAGCTCAGTGGCCCAGTGCCTGCCTGGCAAATGGGAGGTCCTGAGTTTGATTTCTGGTACCCTTCCCCCCCAAATTTTCTTTTTTTTTAAACTCCAATTTGTGTGCCTATGTTTACAGAAAGCTACCATGTTCTTATAAATATGTGCTAAGGTGTTTGGACCCAACTACTTGGTAAGATGGTGAGATGTTTCTTTTGGCTTCAAAGCACCAGGGAGCTAAGAAAGTTTGGGAAAGTTTGTGTTTTACTCGTCTCTAAATGAAAACAACTTTATTTTTCTTGGGTTATTAATGTAATATGTGTTCATTACAAAAGAATAAAAATATTGAAGAAGACAAATCCTGTAAAATCCTATCACTCAGCGATAACGGTAAAGCTGTATGGATGGTCTTCGCCAACATTTTAAGTCATCTATGTTTATGCTTTAATGCTTTTTCTTTTTTTCTTGTTACTGTTAGTTGTTGTGGCAGAAGTGAGAGCGAAGACCCTTTCACTTCCTGTTCCTCTTGCATCCACTTCAAAATCCCTCCCAGAAACAGAAGCGCGAGTCACAGGAGTTGGACAGGTCTTCACCAGGTAGGACTTACCGCAAAGAACTCTAAAGGAATGGGTGCTGGCAATTTCTCTTTAAATCTCTCATTAAACTCCTTGCCACCCAACAGCAAACCAAAAACCATCAGCCCGACGCCTAGGGAACACACGTTGAGGTTTTTAACATTCTGCAACACAGCAACTGTACTCTGTAACACAGTGAACACCGGAGTTTACATCAAGAAACAGCCCTGCATTGCCCGACGCGACAGACACGCGGTTCCTAGAACAGGCAGCGCAGAGAGATGGGGGTGGCACAGAGGTCTGGAGGGGTGGGTGCTAGTGGCCTGGAGCTTCTGCTTGCGATGAGGAAGATGTCCTGGAACTGGCCAGTGCCATGGCTGCCCGACCCTGTGAACATACTCATCACCACTGAATTGCACACTTAAAAAACAATGAAGCAATGCATTTTGTTATTTGTATCTTACCACAATAAAAAAATGAAAAATAAATAAAATGAGCTGAGACTTAAAATTTAACAGAGAGTGAGCTGGAGCTGGAGCTCAGTGGTTGTGTGTGTGCTTACAACGTGCAAGGCCCACCCTTGGAACTGCACACACACACACACACACACACACACACATGTTCTCAGGTTGAAATTTCTTTATGGTGTCCATCAGGATTTTTTTTTTTAAGTCTTTTTTGAGACAAGGTTTGGCTCTGCAGTTCAGGTTGAACTTAAACTCACTATGTAGCCCAGGCTGGCCTCAAACTTGCAGCAATCCTCCTGCCTCAGCCTCCCAAGTGCTGGGATTTCAGGCGTTTGCCACCGTATCAGGCCCACCAGGCATTTTTACCTTGTCATACAACTCTATAGCAGCAATTCCTATTTACCAATCTTAGGGTGTCTTTTGATATGCTGGTGTCATGGTGCAGCACTGTAACACTGACCTGAGCTGTGACCATTAGGAAAAGAATTATGGATTAATACCAGCAAGAGACTGTAAAGGGAAATGACAGAAAAGCTTTTTGGGAGAGAGAGAGAAAGACATTATCATCAGCAGAGGAAGGAAAAGTCAGGTGGGCTTTGAAGGCCAGAGTATAAGTTTGGGAAGCAGCCAAAGGGAGTGAGTGTATGTGTTTATGTGTGAGTGTGTAGAGTGAGTGTGTGTGAGTGTATGAGTGTGTGTGTGAGTGTGTGTGAATGTGTATGAGTGAGTGTGTGTGTGTCTATGAGTGTGTGTGAGTGTTGTGTGTGTGTATGAGTGTGTGTGTGTGTGTCTGTGTGTGAAGCCACTTGGCTGTGTCCTAGGGTGACGGTCAGTCCTCAGCTGCCACCCAGAGCCCACAGCCTCCGTGTCCAGGCCCACGCACCCCTTCCTGTAGACCCTGTCCAGGTCTAGAGTACACTCAGCGGGCCTTGTCTGCTGCGTTTTCCTTATGACAAGGCATTCTGAGGCGCCTCAGCGTCAGAAGATTGCCACCAGGAATCACAGGAAACCATTACTATAGTTATTTAGGGAACGGTCTTAGGCCTCGACTCCATTCTAACCGATCGAGGGCTCAGATGTGTCATTTTCTCAAAGTGACTTTCCTAGGCTTGTTTCCCGCCAGAGTAGCCTGCGCCTTCTCCTCACAGCACTTGATGTAATTTACAATTAATTACATACTTGCACAACTGATAATTTATTAATCACCCCTTCCCCCACTGCGAGCCGGAGGGGGCAGGGTGGCACCTTCCCTGCTCATTGTTGCCCCCTAGTGCCCGGCACAGTGGCGGCGTCTCCCGAGTGTTAATCCTGGTACTTCCCTGTCAGGGGTGCTATGTATTTCATAACTTCCTCTTCATCTCTGGGTCATTTAGAAATGTGTCTTCTGCTTTCAGAATGTACAGGGCTTTAAAACTATATCCAGTCATGGATTTCCATTTATACTACACTGTAGGAAAAATACTGCATTTTTAGAATTTGTGCTTGTTCTCACGTTAGTTGCAACACCATCCCTATGGGCTTGCAAATAATTTTTCTGAGTTTTATGTGGAGTCTAGGCCTATTTTATTATATTAATCTGGGTTAGCCGTGTTAATTTAATCTTTTATATAGTCTAACTTTTTTGAGGAGGGGGTACAGGGCTGTGAATTGAACCCAGGGCCCATGAACTGAATTACTTCCCCAGCCATTTTAAACAATTTTAATTTTGAGACAGGGTCTCCCTAAGTTGCTGAGCTGCCCAGGCTGGTCTTGAACTAGCAGCCCTCCTGTTTCAGCCTCCAGAGGGCTGGGATTACAGGTAGGCGTCACCACTCCTGGCTGCCTTACTTACGTTTTTCTTAAAATGGAATTGCGTGTTTTTTTGGGTGGGGGGGGTTGTTTGTTTTGGACACTAACGCGTAATTTAAAGACGTAGTGGGAGAACATATCTCTATCAAAAATTACTCAGGCAGGCAAAAGAGAAGGAGGGCTCCTCGTTAGGGTGATGGTGGTGTCACCAAGGAAAGACCTCACGAAAAATTCTTGGTGAGGTCAGCAGACTCATAGATCACTAAAGTGGGCTTTTCGGGCTTAGGCTCCCTTGAGGTTCTCTTTTCGTAGAGGCGTCTTGGAAAGACGGGAAACTGAGGCACAGGGAAGGGAAGAGGCAGAAGCAGCCGGAAGCCGCTACTCACATACACCACCGAGAAGATGCCGCTGTGCCGCTTGGTCTTCACCCCGAAGAGGTACTTGAGCATGGAGGTGAAGACGTGCACGGCGGCGGCGGTGGTGAAGCCGCGCACCAGGGGCTCCGTCAGGTAGATGGCCACGAACCCGAACCTGCACACCCCGAGGCAAAACTGGGCAAGGAAACACACACGTCCCACGAGCAGTTAGGAAGCTGTGACCAACGGAAAAGGCATAAAGGTTCTTTCCGGGCCCTTTTCCAGCACTGCGGACTGGAGCCTGGAGCTAAGAAATGAGTCACCGGCTGGGGAGAGGGCAGCGGCAGCCTGGAGGTGCAGCAGAACACGGCCGGCACTCACGCCTCGTGTCCGCCGGAGCCCGAGGCTTACCACGGAGCCTGACAGGGGACGCCCTCCACCTGCCTAACCAGTGCTAACCAGTCCTGCCTTTTCAGGCGTGGCTTGCTTTTGGATCTCTGTGTCCAGCCAAAGCTCGTGTACCCCTCCTTGTTGTAAATAAGTCATGCAGTCGGACTGGTGTGCTTGAACCCCACCTCTGGAGATTTTTCTTTTGGAGACAGAGTCTTGCTGTGTAGTTGGGGCTGGCCTTGAACTCACAGCGATCCTCCTGCCTCAGCCTCCTGAGTGCTGGGATTACAGGTGTGCGCCACCACGCCCGGCTCAGCTCTGGAGTTTGGCTGGCTGGCTGGCTGCCCACCGTGTGGTAAGACCAGTTAGGAGTGCTCCTAGAGGTTTCAGAGGTGAACAGACCAGCCCAGTCTGCCCGCCCTTGTCTTACCTGAATGATTCCTGAGAGCAAGGTCACAGACATGGCGACTTTCACCCTCAGGGCGTCCCTGGCTTCTGTCCCGTTGGTCATATTGACTCCTCCCGGAATGACTATGTCGTCTGGTACTAACCGAACAGCCACGCCACCGATCATCAAGCTAATAACGGCAAAAGGACCTGAAAAGGTGAAGCAGGAACAGTCTTATCTGGGGCTCATGGAAACTGCCCAGTGTGGCTGATGAGACCGGCACGACCAACTCCAGTGCATCTGATGGGGACTGTGCCAGTGTGCGGAGAGACACAGGCGAGGCGCACAGGTCACCCCCGCAAGGGGACCGCACTACCCTCCCCGGGGTCCTGTCCCGGTGTGCAGCCCGGGCTCTGCAAACACCACCGCAGCAGCACCTCCCCCATGCCTGGACATTTCCTCATGGAGAGGCGGAGTCCAGCGCCTCTCTCTTTAATCCGGTGGGCTGGCAACACGCTAGTAATCAAAAGGACGCAGCAGCAGGGACACCGTGTGACTTCCGAGGGGAGGTGGTGAGAGGCAACGCGGCGTCTACCCAAGAGCTGTACACTTTATGTGGGAGCCTGGGCCACCATGTTTGAGAAAGCTCCAACAGGGCTATGGGGAGAATTCCTGGGACTACATGGAAGGAGAGAGGGAAAGGGATGAAAGAGAGGAAGAAGGGAGGCAGGAGAAATTGCCCAGTCCAGCCTTTCCAAGTCCTGACCCACAGGAATGGAGAGATGATAAAAGGATTGCCATATTTTCTATATATTTTTAATCAGAAATTTTAACTGATCCACAAGTTGCTGAATTGAGGGCCATTTGTTACCGAGCAGTAGCTACCTGAAACACTGTGTTTGCAGGAGTAGCTTTATGAAACTATTATGAAATTCACATGCATCTGATCTGGAATAGCAAAAGAGAAAATATGTACAATTCAGAGACTAAAGTATGATGAAAATTATATGCAAGCATAGTAATAGGAACTCAAAGAAAGAAAGTCAGAAGGGAGTAATTTTATTAGGAAATGAACCATTTATCTCATTTCACAGATTTTAACAATTGCTATGTTATACAAAAAATTGTCCTTTTTTAAAATTATTATTACAAGGGTATAAGAAAGCTATTCACTCTAGAAGTCTTGGAGTCTTGGGAGGAGTGTATTGCTTAAGCACCTGCATTTTTTTTTTTTAAACAATGTCTTTCTATGTAGCCCAGGCTGGCCTCGAACTTGCGATGATCTTCCTGCCTCAGTCTCCCACATGCTAGGATTACAGGGCTGCACCACTATGCTTCCCTAAAGCACCTACTGTGTGTAACAGAAGTTATTCACACTATTTCTCTGATACAGGATGAAGCTTGGAACCCCAACGGGGAAGGGAGTAGAATATAAAGTTGAAGAATGAGCTTTTACCGATGGATATGTGCCGGGAGGTCCCCAGGAAGCAGTACATGATCACAGGGTAGAAGGAGGAGTAGAGCCCGAACACTGGTGGTACCGCGGCCAGCATTGCGAAGGCCAGGCCTGTGGGCAGGAAGCGGAGAGGGGAGTTAGCAGCCAGGGCGGTGCATTCGTCTCTCTCACGGTGCAGCTCACCCTCATTCCCGCCCCCGATCTGCCCACCCCTCGCCCCGAGCCCGCGTGGGGCCTTGTGCCTGCTTGGCCTGGTCGGCTCGCCCATCTCCCGCGGGCCTTGCGCCGCTGGTCCCCGCTCGGGTTTCGCATTCAGACGAGGGCCCTGGGGCAGTCCGCTGGCGGGCGCGGCTGCAGTCCGGGGTTGATGCACAGATGCTCTCGCTCTAACACTGCGTCCCCTGGGTCCCCGTGAGTGGCCCGCGCTGTCCACCCCTGGTCCCGCGACGCCTGCACCTGCCCCCCGCACCCCGCCTCCAGCCCCGTGGCACATGGGAGCCACGCCCGGGGCATTCCGGGGTGCCTGGGTTTCCAAAGGGAAAGAAAGTTTGGTCTTTTGCCCAGAAAACTTGAGAAGTGCGGGTCACAGCCTCTGCGGGCCCCCAGCTCTGCAGCCCCCGCCGGCTCGCACCGCCCTGTCCTGCACCCCGGCCTCTCCGGAGACTTCACGTCTTAGAGCGACGGGGTGCGCACAGCGCCCCAGGGGAAGGGGCAGGGATTTGCCTTCCCCACACCCGCCAGAGTGGGGCGTCTGGTACGAGGGCGAACCGACACCCCGAGTTCACGCCGGGGCTCACTCTGTGATAAACATTCTCTGCGGACACGTGAGGACCCCTGACAGCCCTCACAGTGCCACAGGGAGTCATTTCATGGCCCAAAAATATTCTCTGTTCTCCACCTATTCACTCTTCCCTCTTACTTTTTTTGGGGGAGGGTGATTTCTTTTCAAATCTATTTTATTTTAAAGAGAAAAAACTCCACAAAATTTCAAAACACAATAATTAGGGGGTAACAACGGTATATACATATACATATATATACATATATGTGTATATATATACACACATATATGTATTTATATACACATACATGCATACACATATATTGTTTCAGTTTCTCACACTAGAGAGATAATACAATGTTTGCACATGCATGTCTGATTTATTTCACTTATAAATATGGTCTCAAGTTGCATTCATTTACCTATAAAAGTCTCAAGTCTATCCTTCTTTATGGCTGAGTAGTACTCCATTGTATAAAAATACCACATCTTTTTTATCCATGCCTCAGTCTTCCCTCATCTTAAATCCCTAGAGACCATGGACCATTTCTCTCCTTCCAGTGTTGGCCTTTCCAGCATGCCATACGGTGGGGACCTTACAGCACACAGCTATTTCAAGTGGGCGTCTTCCGTTCAGAAATATGCACTGAAGCTTCCTCTGTGTCTTTCCATGGCATGAGGGCGCGCTTGCTTTTGGTGGTGAACCATATTCCACCATCTGGATATACAATGGCTAATTTACCTGCTAAAAGACATCTTGGTTGCTTCCTAGGTTTGATAACTATGAATTCAGTGGCTAGAAATAGCCACGTGCAGGTTTAATTCAGGGCTTAAAAAAAAAAAGACCTTTTTGTTTTTTTGAGCAATGGAACTTTTTCATTTCTTGCAAGCATTAAGCACAGACTCCAGGGGACTCTGCAAGTGCTCCGAGTGGCTCATTGGGAAGAAATGCATGGGTGGGGGCAGAAAGCCAAGCGGCACCCGTGCCCGCCCTGGGCGCCCCAGCCCTCTGCAGTCTCTCTCCTGTCCTGCCAGGTCCCACGCCAACCAAGCGACCAGCATCACCTGCAATTCTGCTATTCATCTCCGTTCATAAAACTCAACCGTAACCGAGCAGTTACGCACCTCTCCCTGAACGGGGCGAACCCTGGGGACATTTTTATGATGGAAGCACTCCTGCCACTGAGGGCTTAGAGGCCGTGACACTGCTGAATGCCAAACAATACACAGGACAGACCCCACAATAAACAGGGAAAAATGGTGTGGGGAGAGAAATTTTGTTTTAAGTGTTTCCATTATTATATCACATAAACAGAAGTGAGAACGATGGTCACAACATGATCATCTCAATAGACAGAAAAAACCTTTGATAAACTCCAATCTTCATTCAGGATAAAAATGCTGAAGAAAATAGGTATAAAAGAACTTTATCTCAATCTGATAACAGCCATTTATGACAAAGCCACTGCTAACATCATATGAAGTGGGGAAAAGCTGAAAGCTTTCCCTCTAAAATCAGGAACAAGGCAAGGATGTCCACTGTCACCACTCCTGTTCAACAAGGTCTTTGAAACATTAGCCAGAGCAATCAGGCAAGAGAAGGTAATTAAAGAGATATGTATAGGAAAGGAAAAAGTCAGATTATTATTATCTGAGGATGACATGATCCTCTACATAGAAGACCCCCAAAAATCCACCACCAGACTCTTAGAATTAATAACCAAATTCAGCATGGTAGCAGAATACAAAATTGACACTTGAAAATCAGTAGTGTTCCTGTACACCAACAATGAACTCACTGAAAAAGAAATTAGGAAAAAGATGCCATTGCAATAATACCAAGAAAAATTAAATACTGAGACATTAACCTAACAAAGGAAGTGAAAAACTCATACAATAAAAATGACACACAGTACTCTGAAAAAGGAGATGGAAGAGGATGTTAGAAAATGGGGAATATCCCTTGTTCTTGGATAGGGTAGAAGCAATCTTGCCAAAATGGGCATACTTCCAAAACCAATATACAGATTTAATGGAATTGCAAACAAAATACCAACAGCATTCTTTGCAGAACTGGAGAAAAAGTCTTAAAATTCATATGGAGCCAGAAGACACCCAGAATAGCAAAAGCAATCCTGGGTAACAAAAGTAATGCAGGAAGTATCACAATCTCATATCTGAAGTTATATTACAAAGCTACAGTGATAAAAACAGCATGGTATTGGTAAAGGAACAGACACGAGGATCAGCAGAGTACAACAGAGCACGCAGAAACAACCTCACGTACATTCAACTATTTGATCTTTGACAAAGGGGTCTAAAAACATACACTGGGGGAAAGACAGCCTCTTTAGTAAATGGTGCCAGGGAAACTGGCCACCCATATGCAGAAGACTGAATCTAGACCCATAGCTCTTACCATGTAGTAAACTAAAATCAAGATGGATCAAAGATCTAAGCATTAAAACAGAAACAAACTGTTGGAAGATAAGATGGCAAAACTCTTGAAATCATAGGCAAAGGCAAGGACTTTCTCAACAGAACCCCTGGTTGCACAGGAAACAGTACCAAGAATCAACAAATGGGATCATGTCAAATTGAAAAGCTTCTGCATAGCAAAAGAAACAACCAATAGAGTGAAGAGATGTGGGAAAAAATTTGCCAGCTATTCCTCAGAGTACTAATATCTTGAACATGATTCTAATCCAGGTGTGGTGGCATACATTTGTGACCCCAACACTCAGGAGGCTGAGACAGGCTTGCCTTGAGTACAAGACCAGCTTGGGCTACACAGTGAGCTCAAAGCCATCCTGAACTATACAGTGAGAAACTGACCCAAATGAATGACAAACAAATGAACAAACATTCAAAAAAAAAAAAATGAAAGCTTCCCCAAATAGAAGAGCCAATCAAAAACTGGCAAGTAAAATGAATAGACACTTCTCAAAAGAAGTACAAATGGTGAATAAATACATGAAGTGGTGTTTAACATCGCTGGCCACTAGAGAAATGCAAATTAAAACACTGAGATTCCATCTCATCCCAAAAAGAATCGGTGTCATCAAGAAGTCAAATAATAGTAAGTGCTGGCAAGGCTCTGGGGGAAAGGGCAGCGTTTTACTTGATCTCCTGACGTCTCTCAGCATGTCCTCCCTGTCAGCCCTGGCTGGTACAGGAGCAGGCACCTGTGTGCCCAGTGACGATTCATGGTGCAGAGAAAGTCAGCCAATTCCCTCACTCGCAGCCCTCTCCGGCTCCCGGGGCTGACGGTGTTTGGAGCCTCTGATTCCTAAGTTTCCGCTTGTCCCCCTCTGGGAGTCTCCCTTGTCCATCCGCTTGGTCTCCATGGTGCCTTCTCGTGCTCCCTTTGTCCTTGTTAATTGAGAGACTTAAAATTGAGTAGAGATAAAACCATGTATGCAATTTGCCATTCTTAACGAGAAAAGTCTTTTCAGAGATTTGAATTATTCATTAATCACAATAAATTGATTTTCATTGTCTTTGTTGTGTATTTTCATCTTTATCCATCTTCTTTGATTAAAGATGGACAGAATAATAGCTTTTTGGTACAAACTCGTGGGATGGCCTATGCCTCTTAGCAGTATCTGCCTGCTGGATTACTCCAAGCTTTAAAATATTTTTTTTCCTTTCTGTAATACCACACATCCCCTGTTTTTTTTTTCCCCCTTTCCAGATACTTCTTATTGATCTCTTCTGCTGGTTCTGCCTTCTTTATTTGGCTCTTTCATTCTTTCTTTCTTGCTTGCTTGCTTTTGAGACAAGGTCTCACTATGTAGCCCAGGCTGGCCTGGAACTCACTGCAATCCTCCTGCCCCAGCCTCCTGGGTGCTGGGATTATAGATGTGCATCACCACACTTGGCTCCAATTGGCTTTCAATGTTGGACAGAGCTTACTCTTGGCTCCTTTCCCTTGATATTCTCTTCCTAGCTTCCTTAACTACTGTCACGTTTCAATGCTATGAATGTGCCAACGATGCCCAAGTTGATATCTCTAGGCCACACCTGTCTTTCAGCCCACCACGTATGTATCAAACATAAACAGGAAGCAGCTAATTGTCTGCATCGCACAAGCATCTTACATCTAACATGTTTAAATTTACCCTTCCGCTCCATTCCTGCCCTCTTTCCTCCACAGGCAGCCGGCACCTCCGTCTCTAGGGGATACCCGGGAGTCTTCTGCACGGTGCCAGCATCCAGGTCCACAGCCCGGTGACGGTAGCTGTCCTTGACACACTGCTTTCCTTCCTCAGCCCACATCAACCCGACCACTGGTCTCCTGTTTTACCTCAAGCTAGGTTACACATCTTTCCAGTTTTGCAGCCGCTACCCTTGTTAGAATGAAAGTCAGCTGGTGAAAGGAAGCTCAGGGGGCACCGTGAGCAGGAGGTGGAGTCCCCAGCGCGTCCTTGAATGCAGCGACCACAGCCCTGCAGTGCCGCCAGCCCTTCTGGTCTGCAGCTCAGGTCCCTGCAGATGTGATCCTCAGTTGCCCCCTACCCTGGCCTTGCCTCTGCCCCTTTTTGTTTGTTTGTTTTTGGGGTGATGCTGGCAAAATGGTTGTGGAAAACGATCCTAAACCTGGTTTAAGATTCTGTTCAATAGATTTACTAGATTTGGTGCATTTGTCACTTGGAAAATTAAAAACTCTGGGAATTGATCATTCAGGGAAATACTTTTCTCACAAATTAAGTTTTGGGATGCTGGTTGGAAGGAAATAGAGTTCTAGGCAACTGGCCTAGAGCTGCTCAAGGCATTATCAGCTTTGCCTCCCTTGAGCCCCTGTCAGATCAGACTGGTCACCCTCATCCACTCGGGGCCCCTTCCACCCGTAAGTCCATTCCTCACTCAGTGACCTCCTACCAAGAAAACCCACATGAAAAACACACGCGACTTTCCCTGAGCTCAGAGTGAAATCTGGAAGTGACCCGAAAAGGCTCTAAAGACCCCCCCGCCCACCTCCTCACCCCCTGCCCAGCTCCCTGCCCTCCTTTTTGCTAGCTGGTCAACCACACTCAACCCTCCACCCAGTGCCTTCCTGCGCGCTGTGCCTTCTGCCTATGATGGAGCTCAAGTCTCACTTTTTCAAAGAACTTTCAGTGGCTTCTCTTCCTACATGAGGCCCCTAATTATTTCACAATCTCTTCTCTTTTCCTTTTAGTATTTATAATTACAAATTGGTAAATGCTTTTAGTTGCTTCATATCACTCCCCGATTGAGTGTTTAGCTCCTGGGTTCAAGGAGGGCCAGATACCTGCTTAAAATACACACATCGTTTAGGAGAACAAATGAATATTTTCTTAAGTTGATAGCACGTGTAAAATCACAGAGCTGCAAAAGAATTTACTACTCCACAGTCATTTATAATTAGAACCTGGACTTAGAACCCAAGAACTTTAATGAGAACTGTAACAAAATGTTGATCGGTGAGCACGTACTGATCTGCTTTCTACTGCTAATGTCCCTGCAGGGTTTCAGAGGTGAAGTTTCCAGAATCCTTTAGAAAGGCGGAGGTTTCAACAATCATGTGGCAAAATTATTAATTTGTAGTCATGATAAAAATGGTCAAGCAAATGTTTGAAGAGAGGTCAGTAAAGAAAAGAAAGAAAGGGAGGGAGGGAAGGAAGGAAAGGAAAAAAGGAAGGACTGAAGAAAAGAAGAAAGGAAGGAAGGCAGTCAGCCAGCCAGTTCTCACCAACCTTGAGGAAGCTGAAGCACGCCAGTGCTTATGCCTGAAACCAGGTCACCCAGCACGTACTCCTTGAATTTATACGCTGGCAACCACTTCGTTATGGGCAGGAACATATAAATAATATTTCTGATTTTTTTTGGAGTACATCTGGCAAGACAAAGAAAGAGATAGTTATAAATGAGGACCATCTCTGTAGAATTCAAAAGGCTTCCTCCCTTCCCCACCCCCACAAGTGAGAAGGAAAACTTTAGACTCAGGACGTTGCCAGACGTGGTAGGAGGCAGAGACAGGCAGAGACCGAGTAGCTGGAGCTCGGTGAACTGTACGACAAAGCCGTGTCCAATCCAATGACAAACCCTGGCTCGCTGTGGGCTGCTCTACGAACCAACAGCATCGCCACGCATCTTTCCTCCACTCCCCCCAGCAGGTTTTCCTCACACCGCGGACCTTGCTTCTCTCATACCACAATGATACCACACAGGTAAGAGCTTAGAATGCAACACACGTGAATGCCTGTTTCAGCTTATCCGCGATGGAATCTGAAACTTTGTCCTTCTCGTGGAGTCTTTCCTGCAGGACAGGATGGCTGAAAATCGGCCTTTCCACATAGTACCTCTGAGTCGCTGCGAGGATCTCATTTTCTTCAGCATGATCCATAGTCCTCCAAAATTATTCATCAGCAGCAGGAGACAAGCATTTCCTGAGTGTCGCTAAGGGAGAAAAATCAAAACTCCACCTTAGATGCCCAAATCCCACTGCGATGGTTCCTAAGCCTCCCTTCCCCCTGGTACCCTAAGTTCTGAGGTCTTCTGGGACACCTCACAGCACCGCTCATTGTTCTTCTCATAGTAGGCACTGACACAGATAAAATCCATAAAAACATACATGTGATTCATGCCCTCCCAGAGCAGTAAGTGGATAATGTGCATACTTTTAACAAGAGCACATACTAAGTCCAGTGGCTAAATAGTGCAGTCAGTGGCCTTCAACTTTATGTAACTGGAACCATAAACCAGGTCAAGTCTGAGCAGCTGCATGTCAGGTAAACAGAGAGAGGGTAAAATTGGTCCTTAAATTAACATCAAGTTTCTGGAAGGTATATTAACCTCCTTCCTAATTCCGCTAAGGAATTATTCTGTGGTTCAGAACTGAGACCCATGTCTCCATGAAGGAAGTCCTCAGTGACTTTTGCAAAAGGTCACAAATTCAAAACATCTGTGCAGTATTATAATATTGTTTTACAGTTGATTATGTTGTCAAGTGTTAGACTATTAGCATGGTTCTATTTTCTCCCTTTCTTCCTAGTGAATGAAAGTTATATGAAAAGATATAACTAAGTTACATGAAAAGAAATAACTAAGGAATAAAACTCCATCATATTTGTTTATACAAGAGATGTGTATGAGACTATTCACAGTAGCTTTATGATAGTAAACAATTTGAAAAAAACCCCAAATGTCTACCTCTACACAATAAAAACTACATTTTGGTGTACTTGCAAATTAAATGTTATGCAATAGTTAGAAGAAACACATCTAAATGTATCATTGATAAATCTCAAAAACTTAATTTTCAATAAAAATGTAAAGAATAGGCCAGACATGATGGCATACCTGGGAGGCTGAGGCAGGAGGAGGATCATTGTGAGTTTGAGGCTAAACTGGGCTACAAAGTGAATTCAAAGCCAGTCTGAATTGCATAGTGACACCATCTCAAAAGGATCAAAAAGAAAAAAATAACAAACAAACAAACTTCCCCAAACCAAAAACCAAACCAAAACAAAACAAAAACAAAAGTAAGGTATAGATAGATACAGAGGATATAATTACTTAAACAAAGTTAAAAAGTTATAAGGTAATAAGTATGTTATTATAGACACAGGTATATACAGCAAAAGCACAAAGGCATTAGTAACAAACACTATGGTCAGGGTGGGGTTACCTCTGGAGAAAAGGGGAAAGATTAGGAAATGATCGACAGCCAGAACTAACCATATCTGCTGTGTTTTGATGGTGAGAAAGAACAGGCATGAATCCTACAAAACATTAAGATGATAAGCTGTGTGGTGAGAAAGCTGGCGTTTATTACATGATTCCTTGTACTTTTCTGAACTGTAGGCCTCATAATAAAAAGGGAAGCGCACAACTAAACCCCACGCCACAGCTGAGGGCAGCTGACACAGAGGAGGCAGGTTTAACCTGGACGCGTAGCTGTGTTTGATGGTGGCTACAGGACTGTGGGTTACTGGTGTTGGTTAACTCAACTCCATCACGGTGAAAAGTCAGATTTTCACTAAGCTGAAATCATAGTCCAACGAACTCAGTGTTTGTGCGACTGTGCACGAAACATCATGCAGCATAAATATCCATACCCAAATACCCAGGATGAAAATTCAAGCGCCTAGGGCTAAATGAAATACCAGCAGCTCTGGGACCAAGTCCCAGTAAGCATGGTGTGATGATCCAACGGCTTCAGTGTTGTCACTGCTAACTCCTGTTATAGCTGAGTCACCTGTGTGACCTTAGGAAGGACTCTGTCCATGGAAGTGGGCTTAGGTGTCGCTCTCGATGGCCCTTTTTGCCCATCTGTCCCCGCTGCTGGGTAAGGACACATTGCTCCTCACTCTCAGAGGATGCAGCCACAAGGCACCATCTTGGAGGTGGCGACTGGGCCCTCACCTGCCGTCACCTTGACCGTGAGCTCCCTTCCTCGGCACTGTGAGAAGTAAGTTCCTCTGTTCGTACCTGGGCCAGGCAGTGGCATTTGGTTACAGAGCCCAGGTGCACCCACCGAGACAGGCACGCTAAGAGGGGCAAAGGGGAGTTCTGCAGCAGCATCTAACCAAGACTCTGTGTCTTTTGCTTTAGACGAGCGATGCTGGCTGGCCAACTCTCACATGGCCTTTTATGGCCTTTCTAGGAGCCATCACACGGCACTGAAATGTAGCAGAGAAAGCAACTGAAAACATCAGGCATCCTTGTCTTTACTGTCAGCAGTCCTTGGCCGTCAGGATTTCCTCGTTAATACCCACAAGTCTGAAGGCTGCTTGACACCTTCTCACTGCTCTGGCGTTTCCAAATTCCTTTGATTTCATTCACCAGAGCAATTATCTGTGTGTTTTAAAAGTTCCCTGAGAGATTCAGTTGATCGATCAGGTATTTAAAATACTGGCTTTCAATAGAAAAGGCGATCCTGGGCAACAAAGACAAGACAGGGGGCATCATAATTCCTGACCTGAAATTATACTATAAAGCTACTGTGATAAAAACAGTATGGTACTGGCAAAAAAACAGACCTGAGGATTAATGGAATAGATTAGAAGATCCAGAAATAACTCCAGACACACTAAGCTATCTTATCTTTGACAAAGGTGCCAAACACATTTGCTGAAAGAAAATAGCCTTTTTAATAAATGGTTTTGGAAAAACTGACTTTCCACATGCCAAAGATTAAGATTAGACCCATATCTTTCACCATGTACTAAGTTAAAATCTAAATGGATTAAAGATCTCAACATTAAAATAGAAACATTAAATCTGCTGGAAGATAGAGTAGGTAAAACTCTTGAAGACATTGGTGTAGGCAAAGACTTTATGAATAAAAACCAGACTGCACAGGAATTATCACAAAGAATCAACAAATGGGATCTCATCCTACTGAAAAGCTTTTGCACAGCAAGAGAAACCACCAACAGTGTGAAGAGACTACCCACAATGTGGGAGAAAATGTTTGCCAGCTGTCCCTCAGATAAAGGATTAATATCGAAAACCTATAAAGAACTTAAAAAAAATCAGTCCTCCAAGATTTAAAGACCCAATCCAAAAATGGGCATCTGAGATGAACACACACTTCTCAGATGAAGAAGTACAAACAGCAAATAAATAGGTGAAAAAATGTTCAACAGCACTGGCCATTCGAGAGATGCAAATGAAAGTAACACTGAGATTCCACCTCACCCCAGAAAGAAAGGCTAGCATTAAGAAGTCAACCAATAACAAATGCTGGAGGGGCTGTGGACAAAAAGGAACCCTTCTCCACTGTTGGTGGGAATGCAGGCTGGTGCACCCATTATGGAAGTCAGTGTGGAGATTCCTCACAAAGCTAGGATTGGCAGTCCCATTTGATCCAGCTTTTCCCCTTCTGGGTGTCTTCCTGAAAGAACTAAAAACATCCTACCACAGTGATATATGTGCATCTATGTTCATAGCTGCCCAGTTCATAATAGCTAGATTTTGGAAACAACCTAAATGCTCCTCGACTGAGGAATGGATAAAAAAGATGTGGTATTTCTACATAATGGAATACTACTCAGCTATAAAGAACAATAAACTAGACATTTTCACTCTTAAATGGATGAGTACTGAAAATATACTTCTCAGAGAACTGAATAAGTCACACATATGTAACTGTTGCATTGTTTCACTGGTGTGATGAGCTGAAACAAAATCTATGTATATAAAAAATTATTTAAAAGAAAAAGAACTTGGAGTGAAAAGTAATTTTCTCAAGGTCATCTTCAGATTTCATTTTAATGTGAAATGTTTATTTGAAAACAATAAAGCAATCATAACAAAAAAGTCATATAATAGGTTTCTCTTGATTCACTGAGGCAAAAGTTTTGTGCTAATAATTTGTTGGATAATGTTTCATGTCTATATTTTTTATCCTAAATAATTTCTGGGAATATAATAATATGTAATGTGTTGATGATTGTTACTCTCTTATTGGCTGGTTGTGAAACTGTTTTGTTTTTGTTTCTTACTTTCCTTTTGTTTAAAATAAAATAAAAAATAAAAAAAAATAAAAGACTGGCTTTCGGTGCTGGCAAGACCTAGAATCCCATTGGGTACTTTTGAAAAAACTTGAGGGCCGGGAGTTTGGCTCAGTGGCCTAAGCGCCTGCCTGCCAGGCATGAGGTTGTGAGTTCAATCCCCGGTACTGCAAAAACAAAAACAAAACCAAAAAAACCTCGAAAGCCTGGGGCTGCCCTGACCAGTGAGAGCAGCAATGTAGGAGCCAGGCTGGCACTGCCGTCCAGAGCACCCTCAGGTGTGGCTCGGAGGGGCTCACGGTGGGGCTGCCTCGTCACCTGAGACGGAGAAGCAGATGTGGAAAAGAATAAGAAAATCACAAAGAAACATTTGTTCTCATTTTTAGTAGCTTAATTTTAATAGTGTGGAATATTTCATATGCAACATAAAGTCATGTGTGTGCATACAATAGAAGATATGTAAATCATGCATAATATAATAATAATAATAATAATAATCTAAACACCTACATAGTCACCATTCGTCCACATACGGAGCCTGGGAAGTCTGCTCTTGTGTTCCCTCCTTTTGTTCTACCCCTCTTGAAGTGACCTCTATCCTGAACTGATTTTTCATGATTGTCTTAATTTCTCCCATAGATTTACAACTTATGTGTAGTCTTATATACAAAATTATATGCCTGGGTGTGGAGTCCTACATCTGTAATTCCAGCATTCATGAGGCTGAGGCAGGAGGATTGCCATGAGTTTAAGGCCAGCCTGAACTACATAGCAAGACCTTATTTCAAACAAACAAACAAAAACA
>RJWM01031661.1:0-22128 GCA_004363535.1 Dasyprocta punctata | reverse complement strand
GCCAGACGTATAGTAGGTTGGGAGTTTCATTCCCCCATATCATTTGGAGGTCTGGGATCATTTTTCCTATATCACTAGGAGCCCTGAGGTGGGGTTGAAACAGCCATACCACCCGGCCAAAGGCTCCTGGGCTGTCTTTAACACTTGCAGCTTCTCCTCCTTACCTATAGGTTTCTCCTAAATCCTCTAGGCTCTAGCACTTGGAACACATGCATTCCCATTTAAAAGAGGAGCGACAATTCAGGGTCTCCCACCCCCAAACACCCCTGTGCAGACCATGGCTTTTCAGAGATCAGGCTGTGTCCAAGGCATAGCCCCAGAATGACAAAGCTCTCAGACAAACATAAACTTCAGAAGGACTTTGAACACTACTCTGCAGAAGTCTCCTGATGCCTTTCTAAAATATTGTTGCCTACCACCTCTTTTTTCCCATCCTAGGACACTAGTTGAGTTTAACCTGTCTTTGATGACTCAGGATCATCATCCAGAACAGGAACCATACAAATCATTCAGCTGCCACTAACAGCAATCAGGCTTTTGCTAAGCTTCCCTAAGCAGCAATGATTGAAATTCTACCCATTTTATAGTTTTCCTGTTTCTTTGCTAGTCAGCCTCTCCTAGGCAGTGCCAGATGCCAGTACTTCCCAATCTCCTGTTGCTTTTCTAATGTTGTCTGTACAAACAGCTGGTTATATAACTCCCACAAATCACAGCATACATGTGTAGGGATGAATGGGGGTTCCCTTTACAAATACAGTAAATGTACGTAGAGGGCAGGGAGTTTTGCTCTCTCCCCAGGGCCCAGAACAGTGTAATGAATAGCACATGGCACTTAGCCACATAATAAATATCTGCTGGGTGAATGTCCTCAAACAAAACACAATGAGAAAGCCTCAACTCTCCTTCAGGCCCACTGAGCAGACGGGAGTGGGTGCTGTCTTGACCCCGGAAATCCTCTGAATTTCCGCTTATACCTGCTAACATCTCTTGAAAACTCAAGTCTGGGAAAAGAAAGCACTTACTAAAGCAGACTGCCAGGACAACCAAGGTGGGAAATAAATGTTACCCCAACAGCCACATCACATAACAAGTAATGAATTACCAGTCATCCAGCCCTTCCCTAAGAAGCTCCATAACTGGTTCTACCACTTTCAGCAAGCGGGGTGAGGGGGCAGGCTGGGGCTCCTGCCACCACCACTGGGCTTTGCCCCAGGCACACAGCAGCCCTCTGACAATTCTCCTGCCTCCAGTTTCAACTCCTTAGGGGAAGGAACTCCTGACACACACAAAAGCAAGGCACTAAGGGGTCCAATAAATAGAAAAGAGCCATCATTAACTTAAAAGAAAGGTGCCCTACGAAGAAGAGATCATTATATTTTAAAAGGCCGTTGTCCTTTCTTATAATAAAACTTGGAGCCAGGTAAGTAACTAGTACAAGTAATTAGGCCCAGTTCTCAAAAGTCAGGCTTACAGGTTAGACTCAGATAAGGACACACAGGGAGGCAGCCTGATGTGACAAGGACTGAATGAACAAACCATCCACGGTGAACCAGCTAGAAATCCATTAGTAGGCCCACTGCCAGAAATGGGAACAGTAACCACAGCCTGGGCAGTCATCCCTCCCCAAGTCTGAGGGAGGCACCCATCTTTTCATCCTCTCATTAGCAGGAGCACCAGAGGTTATGCGACTGCCTAATGTCAGAGGGAGTAAAAGAACCACATTGCTCTGGGCCCTTGTCTAGGAGTCCCCTCTACTCAAAGAGGCCGCTTTCACTTCTTACAGCCTGTGGCACACAGTGAGGCAGCACACTAAAGAAATCCCCAAGTGCTCAGGTACTGCTGAGACTGCAGACTGCTCCCAAGGTTCAGCACAAGCAGGATGCCACCTCCCCAGACCAATACCCTCAGTACAATGTCTCCAAAATGTGAGCCTGCTGGTGGCACTGCAATGATTCTCAGGGAATCTGAACACACACCAGTACCTCTCTCAACTTGCCAGTCATGGTCTGTGGACCAGGCACAGGACACAGACCTGTGCAGTCTGGACTGGGAGTGGGCACTGGGCCCAGCCTGCTTCTCCCCAGTTTGTCCTGTATGCTATGTGGGGATCTGGGTCCTCAGCCCATCCCTGAGATCCCCCTTAGGCTCCTCTTATCCCTCTGGCTCTCATCTCTTGGCCCTCCCTTCCTTTAGCCCTCACAGCATTCCTTCCTGTTCCTCAACTCTGGTCCTGCTCCCCTCTTCCACCCACCTAGAACCCAGCCCACAGCCTTTTCCCTCCTTAGATGTCACCATGCTGTGTGACTTTACCTCCTCCTTCCCACCCTTTCCCTCAGCACCTCAATTCTCAGGTTCAAACCTCAAAGACCTTTTCCACCTTCTCTAGGTTATGCCCTCTCCCTATCAGCCACATGGCCTAGGTCTAGCACGCCCTACTCTCACCACTGTCCGATATTATCCTCAACACCTAGATACCTAGATCCCCAGCCAGAAACACACTATTTGGGGAACTGAACTCCTTGTCTCTGAGCCTGGAACTTCCCATACTCCACATCTCATTCTTCTTTTTTTTTTTTTTAATGGTAGGGTCTTGCTACGCAGTTCAGCCAGACCTTGAACTAACTTACTGTGTAACTCAGGCTGGACTTCAACTCACAGCAATCCTCCTGCCTCAGCCTCCCAAATACTAGGATTACAGGCATGCACCACCACGCCCAGCTCATTTCAATTTTTTGCCCTTAATGCACTGGTTTCCTTTTTAACCAATTTATGTTATTAAAAACAAAAATGTGTGTTATGGACATGGCGATGCATGCCTGTAATCCCAGCCCTAGGTAGGCTGAGGCTGGAGGATTATCATGACTGTGAGGCCAGCCTGGGCTACCTATCAAGCTCCTATCTCAAAAAAAAAAAAAAAAAAAAAAAAAAAGTGTGTTGATTTAAATAACTAAAAGAATGGGAACAACAAAACTAGGGAAAGTGGTCATGCAAATGGAAAATATTTTGAATGGTTCCTTGGCTTAAATGGAACTGCACTGTGTGTTTTTGTTGTTTTGTTTTTTTGGGTTTTTTTGGTACTGGGGATCAAACTCACAACCTCACACTTACCAGGCAAGTGCTTGAGCCACTGAGCTAAATCCCTGGTCCCTTGCACTATGTAATTTTAACACAAATTATCACATAGTTCCACAGTAGTTCATTCCTGCTGGGTTCACCAGGATCCGGCAGCTTTGCTTACTGAGAGCCAAATCTCAATCTGTATCACTGATTGAGTGGGGAAGACTCTCTGGGGCCTACAGACCTTCTTGTTACCCTAATTGCTCCTGAAGTGTAGGTCATGGAAAAAACTCTGAAAGAGGAATAGAAAATTCAGGTTTGGGCAGGGGTTCTGCACTGACTAGCCATCTTCTGCTGAGCAAATCAATTAAACTCTTTGATTCTTGGTTTTCTCATCTATAAATTGGAGCTAATAGTCTTTGCCTACCTACAGTCTTGTTTTGAAGATCACATCAAATGAGATAATTTATGTGAAAGCACTCTGGTATCATATAAATGTGAGGTATATCCTGAATGTTAATGAATAGCTTATAGCTTACAAACACAAATGAATCATTCCTTTGACTTAACAGGCACCCAAGTAACTTCAAAACTCCAGAGCTGCAGCCAGAGTTAACCATGAGAGAGAGGGTAGCAGGACTTGGAGGCCGGGTGCTACCATAGTACCTCCCACCTCAGGCCAGGCTGTGGTGAAGGAAAGATGTCTTTGAATGAAACCAGGCTCAGTGCTCAGCACCTCCAGGTCTCAGCATCTGGTCTGGAGAAAAGAGGCTTTGGAAGGGCTCTCTCTGGAGACCGGGACTATGTTGGCACACCTCAAATCCAGAAAAAGCCCACAGAACATAGTTTAACCACCCTATGACCTAGAAGCCCACAGACGACGCTTTCCAGATTCATCTTCTGCAACATTCTCAACAAACTAGGTGATGCCCAGTTACTTGTCTTGAGAGGCACTTTTACTGCTCCATCTTCAACTCATGCTGCTCCTTCGAGCATTTTTCTTTTCTTTTCTTTTTTTTTTTTTGTGAAACAGAGTCTTGCTATTGTAGCATGGGCAAACCTTGAACTCACTCTGTAGCCCAGGCTGGCCCTGAACTTATGCTGATCCTCCTACCTCAGCCATTCAAGTGCTGAGGTTATAGGCATGCACCACCATGCCCAGCTCAGGAAACAATTTTGATATGTCATATTCAGATAAAAGAAATACATAGCTTAAGCTGGGCATGGTGGCAGACACCTTTAATCCCAGCACTCGGGAGGCTGAGGCAGGAGGATTGTTGTGAGTTCAAGACCAGCCTGGGATACAAAGTGAGTTTAAGGCCAGCCTGAACTGCACAGTGAGACCCTGTCTCAAAAAATATGGCTGGGGATTTAGCTCAGTGGCCAAAGCACCTGCCAGGCAGGCGCGAGGTTGTGAGTTCAATCCCAGGTACAAAAAATAAATAAATAAATAAATAAATAAATAAATAAATAAAAATAAATACATATATATATATATCTTAAATAAATATTTGCTAGCATAAAGATAAACCAACGTTTTCCTTAAAGTAACTTACATGCTATAATAAAATGTCCCTCCCTAAAAATGTCATGCTAAATTCCCTTGGTATTTTCCTGATAAAGACTTAAAAATTGAGTATTAAAAGAGTTGATCACTCAGGCTTGGAGGCACACGCCTGTAATCCTAGCACTCATGAAGATGAGGCAGGAGGTTCTCAATGACTTTGAGGCCAGCCTAGGCTACACAGTGAGTTCAAGCCCGGCCTGAACTACACAGCAAAATCCTATCTCCTCAGGAGGAAGGAAGGAAGGAAGGAAGGAAGGAAGGAAGGAAGGAAGGAAGGAAGGAAAGAAGGAAAGAAGGAAAGAAGGAAGGAAGGAAGGAAGATGCATTTTTAAATAGGACTTGTAATATTCATCAAGATAAAGGGAGCTACAAATCCTTCAAAGGGTTTTAAAAGAAGGTCAAGGCTGCTACTGATGGAAGATAAAGATGGATATAGGCTGGAAATATCAACCTGGGCTCCAGACAGGGGCTGAGGCTGACTTACTGTGGCCTTATACACATTTTACAACCTCTCTAGACCACTGATACCAGTAAATGGCCCTGAAGATCCCTTCTAACTCTGCTGTGATGTCTTCTTTTCTCCCTCAGGGTCTTACACAAAAACATCTCCTCAGGGAAACCTTTCCTGGTTCTGCCAATCATCTGAATCATGTCTTCTTTATCTTACACCATTTTTCCTTCTATTCTTTCATCAAAGCTTTTTCATTCTACCTCAGAGTTTGTTGTAACTACACCATGTGAGCTGGCAGAAAGCAGACGCGATACCTTATTCAGCACTCAAGTTCCACCATGCCCACACAGTACCCTGTCCATAGTGATACTCTATGAATGTATTGATGTGACCAAAACAGTAAACTCTGGTGACCCTCAATTTTGTTCCACTTGATTCCCCTTTCGCCTGCCTCAATTAGGAACCACTAGAGTATTGTTAGGTGAATCAGCACTGATCTGCTGGGACTGGAGTAAGAAGGGTAAGGATAGAAAGAAAACTCGAACAGAAACTAAGGGTGATTTTATTTAACTTAAAACTTACACTAACCATGACAAAGAAAAGAGCTGCCCCGTAGTGAGCACTCACTCTGTGCCACGCTCTGCACTAGTGCTTCATGCAGATCAAGCCTCGAAAACAGTGCAATCAAGGGAGGACTATCATTGTCACTGTGCAGATGGGCAAACCAAGGCACAAAGAAGTTAAACATTCCCTCAGGGTCATCAGCAAGGCAAATCATAGAGCCAACAGCCACCCAGTCTCACTAAAAAAGTCCTCTTTTTTTTTTTTTGGCACTGGAGATTGGACCCAGGGCCTTCAGAATGGGCTACGTTCCCAGCCCTTTTTTAACTTTTATTTTGAGACGAGATCTTGCTAAATCACAAAATTGCCCTGGCCAGGTTCAAACCTGAAATCTTCCTTGCTTCAGCTTCCCCGAATACTGGGATTATGGGTGTACTACCATGCCTGACTCAAAGTCCACCTTCTTAACTCTAACTGCTGGTGAGTACAAAAGCAATTAATTATCAAGGCACTATTGTCTAATGGTCTACATTATGATTTCCATCCATGTCCAACACATTCTAGATGCAAAAAGCAACAGTTCTTGTCCTTGCTTAAGATTAGATACCAATGGAAGGCTAAGGTAAGAGGAGTGCCAAGAGTTTGAGGTCAGCCTGGGCTACACAGTGAGTTGGAGGCAGCCTGATTACACAGTGAGACCATTTCAAAAAAAAAAAAAGGAGATTATATATCAAAACTGTTACTTTCTCCCGGGGATTTAGCTCAGGTGACATAAGCACCTGCCTGGCAGGGGCAAGGTTGTGAGTTCGATCCCCGGTACCAAAAAAAAAAAAAAAAAAAAAGTCAAAAACTATTACTTTCTGTGTCAAGTACTTTCTCTATCTCTATAGGAAACCACCTTCCGATTAGAAAAGGTGAACTTCTAGGAAAATTTAACATGTTAGCCTCTGCTAAGATTCCAAAATAATGAGTCCCAGGAGCAACAGGCAGAGAAGATGGAAACAGACAAGAAGAAATTACGTTGAACTCTTCTCTTTACGTAGGTATCCCCAGCACCAGGCATAGAGACTGGCACCCAGTAGGCATTTAATAAAAATGTCTGTGGGCTGGAGATGTAGCTCAGTGGAAGAGTGCATGCTCAACATGCCTCCATATATGTTGTCCCCAGCACCACATATACAAAAAACTTTCTTAGCTGGATGTAGTGACACATGCCTATAATTCAGCACTCTGTGAGGCTGAGGCAGGAGGATCACAAATTAAAGTTCAGCCTGGGCAACTTTGTAACTAGCAAGATCCTGTTACAAACTTTTAAAAAATAGCCAGGCACAGAGGTGCATGCCTGTAATTCCAGCACTCAAGAGGCTCAGGCAAGATTACTACCACAAGTTTAAGGCCAGCATGGGCTACATAGTGAGTTCAAGGCCAGACCCTGTCTTGGTTACTTTTCACTCATTGCTGAGACAAAATACCTGACACCCAAAATTAGGGAAGGAAAGGTTTATTTATCTTATAGTTTTTGGAGGTTTCAGTCCATAATCAGCTGGCTCCAAGGCAGCGTAGCATGGCACTGGGACAACACTTCAAGGCAGCAGCCGAGCAAAAGCAGCCAGAGTAAGAGAGATCAGAACAAGCCTTTTTCTCCCTTACATTGTACACAGGACACCTCCCCGCCTCCAGGGTGGGTGTAGCGTTCACAGATGTCCTTGCCTTCCTTTGCACAGGATGAGGATATTTACAAAGTAAGAACTCTGGCTCCCTACTCAGTCTCTCAGTTAAACTTTTTTTTTTTTTTTTTGCGGCACCAGGGATTGAACTCACAACCTCACGCCTGCCAGACAGGCATTTAAGCCACTGAGCCAAACTCCCAGCCCTAGTTTTTTGAGGCAGGGTTGCTCTACGTAGCTCAGGCCAGCCTTGTGGTCACATTGTAGCCCAAGCCAGCCTCAAACTCACAATTCTTCTCCTACCTCAGCCTCTCGAGTGCTGGGATTAAAGGCGTGCGCCACCATGCCCGGCCTCATTCAGCAACTCTTATTGAAAGCCTACTACATGTCAGTTACCAGGTTAGGTGCTGCAACAGAAGAGAATGGCCCACACCTACTCCCAAGAGGTAGGAGTACAGAGAGGAATAAGGCATGAGGCAAATAATCACATAGCTGAATACACAGCTGCAAAGATCAGTCCCAGAGAGGAGAGCCAGCTGCTACAGAAAAGAATAAGAAGCTGAGCAAGTACGAAGGCAAGTGTGGTGACACATGCCTGTTAATTCCAGCTACCTGGCTGAGGTAAGAGAATCACAAATTTATGGTCAACCTAGGCAAGCAAGAGACTTTGTCTCAAAATAAAAAATAAAAAGGGCTAGGGGTGTAACTCAACAGTAGAGCACTTGCCTAGCATGCACAAGGCCCCCGAACCACCAAAAAAGAAAAATAGGGAGAGAGGAGAGAAGAGGAAGAAGGGCAGAGAGAGAGAGAAAGACAAGGCCTCTCTAAGGGTGCCATTTAAACTGACTTCTGAAGGATAAAAGCAACCCACTAAGAGAGGAAAAGCATTTCTAACAGATGAAAAACCTTTTAAGAAAGAATAAGAAATCCTATTGAGTATTTCACTGAAAACACAATAGGGCTTTAAGTGAACACCAATATAATTTCATTGTCTGTGAGAAAAAAGATTGGAAAAGCACAATCGATTAGAATAGGTTAGGGCTGGAGATATAGCTCAGTGGTGGAGTTCTAGACTTGCATGTACAAGGTCCTGGGTTCCATCCCCAGCATCACCAAAAAAAAAAAAAAAAAAAAAAAAAAAAGAGAGAGAGAGAGATTAGAATAGGTTGGAAGCAGAGAGACAAGTGGATTGGACTAGTGGTGGAGGGAAAAAGGACAATGAACAGGTTTCAAAATTATTTGAGAGGAAGCTAGTATGGTGGCACATGCCTGTAGATCCTGCACTTGGGAGGGTGGGGCAGAAAGATCACTGAGTTCAAGGCAAGCCTGGGCTACATAATTGAGTATTTTTGGCACTCAATCTGAGGCAGTGCAGAGAAAATGAAGGAGAAGACAAAAATTAGCCTTTATTGCAGGCACGGGAGAGTTATACATATAAGTGCTCTCAGCGAGAACAAAGAAGGGAAGCTACTTTTATCAGTTCTGGCTGGGGGAGGAGCTTGGGAGGTGGGCAAAATGACATATTAACTGCTGATTTGAAGGAGCTTCTGCCTGTGTAAAACAGGAAACAGAAAGGTTTACTGGCGGTTGAGGGTGAACCAGTGCTAGGGTGGTTGTGGAGTCTTGGGATTGGAGAGGGCTTTGCACATGCAAAAAGGGAGCAGGAGGGTTATCTCTGGAATGAGAAGGAAAATGTAGAAGTTACTCTTGGAGAGATAAGTTGCTTCTCTGGGTCCCGTGCCAAGTTGGGCAGATGTCATGTTACAGATAGCGAAGCCCCAGGCTAGCAGAGTCTATCACTACATAGTGAGTTGAAGGCCAACCTGAACTACATAGATTGTCTCTAAAAAATTACCTTGAGAGGTTGGCTCATGAGGACCCAGGAAGCACCAAGAATGACTCAGGTCCCTAGCATAAGTGGATGGGGCTAGGGATGTAGCTCAGTGGCAGAGTGCTTGCCTAGTACATGCAAGGCCCTGAATTAGATCCCCAAAATGGGGAGTGGGGGTGGGGTGGAATCCTAGCTTGAGTGGACGGTATAGTGGTACCATTTACTGAAATGGTCTCAGAACTCCAACAAAGGAACAGTTTTCCAGAGAGAAGTTCAAGAGTTCAATTTCAGATTGTAGCAAGACTTAGATCCCTATAAACATCCAATGAAGAGATCAAATAGGCAGATGAGTATATTATGGTTTTAGGATTCAGAAAAGTGTTAGTAGTGGAAGTTGAATTTGATGTTAATGGTCATCCTTGCCATTGAATGTGTACTGCAAGGTCAGGAAGACATGGTGGAAGGACTAGGACCTGAGCTGGGCATTAGGGCATCTAGGTTTTAGCTCTACTCAATTCTGTCTCTAAACAAACATCCTTTCTGACTTGGTTTTGCCATCAGTAATACAAAGAGGTGGACCCATATCAGGGGTTGTGGGGTTACTGGGGATTAAATCGAAAGCCTTTGCGCTGAGCTTTCTCTGGCCCATTTTTTATTTTTTATTTTGAGACAAGGTCTTGCTAATTGAACATCTGCCACTTAAAAAGGGTCAATGGGCTAGACATCGGGGTTGTAAGTCACATCGCCAAACTGGGGATGAAGAGGTAGTAGTGAAGGAGCCTTGTAATCTGATCTTTCTTCCACTCTCGATTTTACGCGGACTTAAATCAGCCTGCAAAACAGACTAAAAGAGAAATGCCCCTAGTCACAGTAGATGCAAAAGTGGACAAGGAGGCTGAGGCTGCGCAGGCGCAGTGAAGAGGTTAGGCTTTTCGGAAGCTCACCCTTGCCTCTCCCAAACAGCGGCCAGAGGGAGTACAGCCACCCGGCGCGAGGAGCCCTCTGTGTCCCCCTCCTCGCAAATCCCTCAAACTCTCCAGAAAAGGTTTGAGCGCCCGCCTTCTGAGGCCGTCGGGCCGTCCCACCGTCCCCCTCCCAGAACCCAGCCAAACCTGGAGAACTGGTGAGAGCAGCGAGAAAGGCGCCTGAACAGGAAAGGCCGCCAGATCGTTCAGGATCTGCCTTCCTCGCCACCGTTCTTACCTCTTTGTCCGCCGCCTGCTCCTCAATGCCTAGCAGCGCGTACAGGTCCATCTGTAAGAGCTCCTTTGTCACCGCCATGGCTGCAGTCCTGACTGGACTCGTACTACAACTCCCATGAGCCCAGGCGGGGAGGGGCTGCCGGCTCCCGGCTGGCCGCGTGTCGCTTAGCCTCCTGGGAATCACTGGGTTCCGGTTCCGACCTGACGGATTTTTGAGGGAGCGCGCAGCCAAAAGTGAACTACAACTCCCAGCAGCCCTCGCTCCTGCCGCCTCCGCCTCTGGGATCCCAAGCCCCCGGCCACGGCCAGACTGCTGGAGTGGGCGTGTAGGGCAAGGAGGGCTGGTTAGTGAGGGTTTGAGGGGCCGAGATCTGGCCCTCCTGGCTTCAACCTCACGGATCCTGCGATCCTGGAAGACACGATGGAGAGCAGGTGTTACGGCTGCGCCGTCAAGTTCACCCTCTTCAAGAAGGAGGCGAGTCTTCTCCCCGAGGGCTGGAGGGCCAGGGAGGACGAGGAGCGACGGGAAAAGCATGGGATTTGCAGTGCCACGACCCGGTTTTATGGCCTCTTTTCAGCAGTGTGGTTTTGATGAAATCATTGATCCTCAGTTTCGATTTCGGCACATTAAGGCTAAGCCTTCCTCTCTTTGGGGTCCGATGTGAGGGTCTAAAGAAGTGCTGGAGGTGAAAGCACCCTATACATTGTAAAGTGCGTGGCTGTCACTTTCAGAAAGCTACGCTTTTTCTGCCTCCCAAGTGTAGCGTCTGCCTATCGTTTTCTCCCTACCGTTTACCTCCCAGCGCAGTCTTTAGTACCCTGTGACCCTGACCATCACAATGTGCCCTTTGCTCTGAAACCTCACCCATCTCGCAGCCCTCCTTTGCCCAGGTCTCTTTCCGATAACGACCCTTCCTCCTGCTCCCGGGGAACCAACCTGCCAGGTTCCCCTGGTAAACTGCAGGCTTTCTGTACCTGATTTGTGCCCAGGGCATCAGACCAGAAGATGATGGAGCCAGATGGGGTGAATTAATGCCACGTAGGGAGGCAGGAAGGCAGGACAAGGTGGCACTTAGATGACTGGATTTTGGAGTAGGTTCGGGTTTGACCTCTGGTGTCTTACAGGGTGACTTTAATTTCAACAAGTCATGTAACTTCTCAGGCCTCTGCTAAAATAGGGAAAATAGCGAGCGTGGTGGTACACACCTGTAGTCCCAGCACTCTGGAGGCTGAAGCAGGAGGATTGCCTATGAGTTTGAGGTCAGCCTGAACTACGTAGCAAGACCCTGTCTAAACAAACAAACAAGCAAACAAAGAAATAAATAAGGAAAATAATGGTAGTCCTCAGAAGTAAATAAAATAATGTGTATGGATTGTGAGGGCTAAATCACCTGATGAATGTTTAAGTACTAAGCTTAGTGCCAGTCACACAGTAAGTGCTTAATGGTAGCTATTGTTCTCATCCCATTCTGAGCCAAGTTCTACCAGAGTAAAGAAGGCGTGGCCTCTGCACTCAAAAGATTCTCCTTTGTTGAAGAATCCATAGCCTGAAGCACAGGGCTTTGCCCATGGTGGAGAATTGAAGATGTTAGGAAGCAAGGCAATTTTGCAGAAAGCTTCCTGTGATTTTTATGAGAGACTGGAATCCAAGGAATTGCTTTACCCTCTGCCCAGTTTCTCCCTAGGTCTTGGAATCCCACTCTTTTCCTCCTCCCAGGAGACTTCCCTGTCTTCTCTCTATATGTGCTTGCAGAGCCCCAGGGAGGACCCTAGAGAGAGGGTGAGAGGTAGATCTCCTGCTTCATGTTTTTTTTTAGTACGGCTGTAAGAATTGTGGCCGGGCCTTCTGTTCTGGCTGTCTTAGCTTCAGTGCAGCAGTGCCCCGAACTGGCAACACCCAACAGAAAGTCTGCAAGCAGTGCCATGAGATCCTGACCAGGTGAGAAGCCAGCATGGATGGGGGTCAGCTAAGCATGGCAGTGGGCATCTGGACAGTCCATCTGAGGTCAGTCCAGGTAGTGTTTGAGGTAGGGGGGCCCTGACTAGTGAGATGGCAGGACTTCTAATGCCAGATTATTTCTCTATAGAGGGTCTTCTCCTGCCAATGCCTCCAAGTGGTCACCACCTCAGAACTATAAGAAGTGAGTACTGAAGATGAAAAAGAAAACTGGTCATGGAGAAAGGGCAAGGAAGCCATGGGTAGAACTCCTCTAGTCTCTAGATCAAATGAATGCAGAGTCAGGAGAATACCTACTTCTCAGGCTGTTGACTGCCCCTTTGGACTCAGAAAACAACTCATCAGCCGTCTCCCGAGAAAAGGCATTTGGTAGCTCTTGGCTTCTCACCCAGACCTGAGGCTGTTCAGCTGGGTTGGGTTGCAGAGAACATGAGTGAGGACTATGGGAGATTGCCCACTGGAGGTCTCCCTAGATACCCGGAATGATTTGATGGGAAACTGAGTAGATGTCGTCAATCCTCCCTTCTGCCTTCAAAAGCCTGTATCTTATATCCTGCCAGGCGTGTAGCAGCCTTTGAAGCCAAGCAGAAGCCCCATCCCCAGAGCCAGGGACTAAGCCAGCAAGACCAAATCATCGCTGAGCGCCTAGCACGGCTCCGCCAGGAGAACAAGCCCAGTGAGTGGGGGCAAGCAGGATTTCCAGAAAGACACAGTCTGGGGCTTCTGGGTTTGGGTTGCTCTGGTCCTTACACTGATCTCCCCATGCCAATTGCAGAGTCAGTGCCCTCGCAGGCAGAGATAGAGGCACGGCTGGCTGCATTGAAGGATGAACTCCGGGGTCCCCTCCCTTCCACCCAGGAGATGGAGACTCGGCTTGCAGCACTGCAGGGCAAAGTTCCACCTTCTCAGACCCCTCGGCCAGTGAGTGCTGTTGTTTGGGAGGGAAGAGATTCCTAGGGCAAGGTCCTCGAAGAACCCCAGATACATGTTTAGTCATGTACTTTTCAGGAGTTGGTAAACCCTCCCACCCCTACCTTCTGAGCCTCAGGGCTGCTGCCAGGCCAAGGAGCAAGTGATGAGCAGCACGATTGACTGGGTCAGAAAAGAGTAGATGGTCAGTTAAATTGGGGTCTGCAGACCTACTTGATTATGGCCCTTGAATTCATCTCCTTTCCGTGGACTTTGAGAACTCCTGACTCAGACTGCTTTTGGCCTTATAGTACAGCTTTCCCCCTCCCCTCATTCTCCACTGAGGTTCCCTCCTCTGGGCAGGCACATCAGACACCAGACCCCAGGACCCAGGCTCAGCAGACGCAGGATCTGCTAACACAGCTGGCAGCTGAGGTGGCTATTGATGAAAGCTGGGAAAAAGGAGACCCAGGTAACCCCTCTCATTGGCTCCTCCATAGACATGCTCGGCCACTTTTCCCAGATGGGAGAGACTCTGCTGTCTACCCTTTGGGGAGATAAATATAAATCGTAGAGTGATCAGTATTATATGGGCTACCATTTATTGAATACTCCAAAGGAAGCCAGTGTAGGCCTAGTGGTTAAATGCATGGATTTTAGAATCAGACAGTATATCCCATTTTTACCATATACTAGCTATGTGACCATGGGCAAGTTACTTAAGTCTCACTTTCCTCATGTGTAAAATGGGTGATGTATATGTTAAAACCTACCTCATGGGTAAGTGAAGGAGAAACTGAGTTAATCCAGTGAGCATTTGGGGCTCAGTGTTCTCTGCAATGATGTTGATGCTGAAAAGAAGGAAGAAGGCTATGATAGCTTTCCATGATAGCCTACGCTCAGATCCAGCATATACTTTTTTGCGGGTGGTAGGGGAGCAGATCTTGTTATATAGCCCAGGCTGACCTTGAACTTGCAGGGATCCTCCTGCCTCAGCCTCCCTAGCACTGGAATCACAGGCCACCAGTATGTCTTCTTCTTCTTCTTCTTCTTCTTCTTCTTTTTCTTCTTCTTCTTCTTCTTTTTTTTTTTTTTTTTTTGTCTTTTTGAGATAGGGTCTTACTATGCAGTTCAGGCTGGCCTTGAACTAACTTTGTAGCCCAAGCTGGCCTTGAATGCAAAGTAATCCTCCTACCTCAGCCTCCTAAGTGCTGGAATTATAGGTGTGTACCATTGCTGTCTTTGTTCTTACCCGCTTTTTGTATTTACTCGCCCAAGTGTGCTCTGCCAGTTTCTTTCCCACTCTTCACTTCTACTTTATTGGATAAACTTTGCCACTGCTGGGAAAAAGAAAAAAGAAAAGGAAGGAAAGAAGGAAGAAGAGGCTGTTGAAAATTACATTCACCTGAGTGTGGTGACACACACCTGTAATCCCAGCCTCAGAGATGCTGAGGCAGAATCGCCACAGGTTGGAGGCCAGCCTGGGCTACATAGTGAGTTCAAGGCCAGCCTGAATTACAGAGAGAAACCCTATCTCAATAAATAAATAAATAAATCCAATTTAAAGTTTAGTTGCTCAGTGCTGCCAGCCACATTTTAAGTTTTCAATACCCACATGAACTCATGGCTGTGGAATATTTGTGTCATCATAGAAAATTCTGTCGGACAGTGCTATTTGAAGACTTCAGAGCAGTTGTTATTATCCAGGGATAGTTATTCCCCCCTGGGCAAAGTCTAAAGACTTTGTGGTTGTCACAACTCGGGATAGAGTTGGCATCCGGTGGGCGTGCTGGTAACATCCTACAACACATAGGGCAGCTCCTTCCAACAAAGAACTGTACCCCTGCAATGTGTCAGTAGAACTAAGATTAAGAAACCTTGCCTTACACAATCTCATTGAGAATCAGTAATCTTGAGTATCATTATCCTTCTTTATAAATGAGGAAACTGAAGCCTGGAGAGCTTAAGAAACTTGACCAAGATCACACAACTCTTAAGCAGCAGAGATGGAAGGTGGGAAGCTGAATCCAAAGCTGTCTGGTTTCAAATCTCTTGCTCTGAAATTTACGCTGAAGGTGACCATAGCAGAGCCACACCCACTCTGTACAATTCCTGCTGCCCAGTGATGTACAAGACCTCAGCTTCATTCAGGCCCTCTCTGTGCTGCTTCTGAGAAATTCTAATTCCACCTCCAAAAGGCAGAGAGGCTGTCTGCATTTTGGCTTCCTCTTATCCTGATCTTTTAGGGAGGTGAGTCTCAAACCATGGGACACCTACCCTGAGTCAGGTGGGGATGGATGAAAAAGGCATTTGGAAAAATGGGGGAAATACTTTTTGTTTATGATATAAGCCATAGGTGCTAGTACTAGCAAAAAACTGATGATGTGTGAAAAGTGGACTCAGTGTCTTCTGGGGAGAGATCTTAGAATGCCTCTGTCTCCCTAACTGCATTATTTTTTCCAGCTGCTATCTCTCTCCAGAATGACCTCAACCAGGGTGGTGCAGGGAGCCAGCACACTAATTCCCAGGGGCAGGCCAGCTGGTCCCTGGAAGAGGAGAAGAACAGGCTTTTGACTGAGACAGCAGTTAAGCTCCAGGAGAAGAACACCAGGCAGGAACAGATCCTGGCCCTTGCCAAGCGACTGGCTATGTTGCAGGGACAGGACCCTGACAAAGGTAAAAACTAGAGTAATCTGTTCACTCATGCCCATTGGTCAGGGCCTCCCTGTCTCCCAGGCCAAGCTGTTTCTGCTAAGGCTGAGTCAGGGACCAGGAGTCATGAGCCATGAGGAATGGACTAGGGCAGTGGTGGCGAACTAATGGCATGTGTCCCCCAGTGGGCTCTTTGTATCATTGAAAGCTCTAAAAGGTTTGCCGTCACTGGCAAGGGCAAAGCAGTGGATGAAGAACCAGTGGCAGCCCTCAGAGGGCAAGAGGGCCTTCAGTCCGTTTAGGAGCTGAGGCCTCTTTTCCTGTCCCGCAATCCTCATGGTTGCTTCAGTGATGGCCCAGCTTTGCAGGGTGGGGCAGGGAGAGACAAGTTCTGATCAGGCTGGCTAATGAGGCTTCTCAGCTCTGGAACAAGCACCTGGGAAACAAAACCAGTTGTGGAAGTCAAGAGGACTTGCCACTCAGGTGAAATCTTTCACCCTCACTCCTTCTCCTGTTCCATCTCTCCCTTATTCAAGTGACCCTCCAGGACTGCCGCCTCCCAGACAGTGATGAGGATGAAGATGAGGAGACAGCCATCCAGAGAGTCATGCAGCAGGTGGGCCTGGCTTTCTCACCCAACTACGTGGGTCCCATCTGTGTCTTGTACTGCACCACCTGCCTGGCCCTGTTCACCTGGCCCCCACACTGAGGCTGTGTAACCATTCACTCTGCACCTCATACATAGTTGGTGCTCTCTGTCCCTGTGACAGGGTCCTTCACCCTAGTCTCTTGAGGTGGGGATCAGCAGCCTCAGGCAAGAGGTAATGGAAGAAGAGTTAAGAAGCTGAAGCTGCAGAGTACAGAACAGAGAGGTGCATCTAGGCCTAGAGCAGGGAATGGTACCTTTCCACTCTGTCCACAGCTCACTGAAGAAACTGCCTTGGATGAGGCAAGTGGCTTTAACATCGCTGTGGAGCCAGCTTCCCAACCCCAGGCCCAGCCCTGGAAGGCAAAGCCTGAGGTGAGAAAAGCCCCAAACACACATCCCCAGGCTGCCCACAGCCTTCCTCCCTGCCTGACTGACTGCTCCCGTCGGGCACCTTACTTTCCGAGTGCCTTCTAGTCCCTGAAGGTCCAGCCTGTGGCTCCTAGGCCTGAGACGGAGGAAGAGGAGCTCCCCTGGTGCTGCATCTGCAATGAGGATGCCACCCTGCGCTGCGCTGGCTGTGATGGAGACCTCTACTGTGCCCGGTGCTTCCGGTGGGTGCAGGTGGACTGTTCTGTGGGGGGACTCAAGGGCCACCTAGGGTCCCTGACCTTTAGCCCTTTGCTCCACAGGGAAGGCCATGATGCCTTTGAGCTTAAAGAGCACCAGACATCTGCCTATCGCCGCCCCCGTGCTGGCCGAGAGCCCTGAGAAAACACTGCTCCTCCTGGAAACACTGCCCTGTGGGCACCTCCAGCCCTAGGCCAGCTGGTAGGACAGCAACTTAGGCTCTACTGATGATGGCTGTGCCTGCTCTGAGCCTTGATGGAAGGAGGAAGAGTTTCATTCATGATGATGACTGGAGTAGCCAGAGAGAAGAAGTTGGGGCCCTTCTCCAGGCAACCTGGACTGAAAGTGAGAGGCATAATGGAAAAGACCAAACTGAGTCTAAAGATGAGCGCTGTAGCCAGGCTTCGGGGCCCAGGGCCCTCCCTGGTATGTAGTGGGGCTAATAAAGTACGCTGAGTCTTTGGGCCCGGCATCTCTCCTTGGGGATTGATTCCAGGTCTTCTCTCCTCGAAGCACATGTTTCCCTCTGAACTATTCCCACTCCCTCCAGCACCTCTATAATCTGTAGAATCTGTGGGTCCTGAACCTGGGCCCTGTGAGAGGTAAGAGCAGAGTGGGCTCTGAGCATGGTCCTGCAGATGAGGGACAGGCTTGGACCATCCTGTAAGCTTTCCCAGCAGGAACAGCCCCCTTCCTGGCGACCTCATGAACTGAGCATGGATATTCACTCAAGTGAGCTGCTTTCTTGCTCTGGGCAGTCCAGCTTGCCACCAGACTCTCTAGTACCCAGACAATGCATGTAGGAACAATTTTGCAGATACGGCCACTTCCTCCCTTACAGGGACTCCCACTTTCCAGGGCTCCTGCCATTCAGACCCAGTATCAGTCTCCCAATATCTTCTTCTGACCTGACCTGTACCCTGTACACTCCTCAGCAAGGCCTCTCCACATTCACTTCCGTGTGAGGCCTCCTACATCAGCTGTGAGGGGAGAAAGTATTAGCCTTGGATGGCCCCAGATCCAGCCAGGTATTTCCTGTTACCTCCTCTCTGGGATTCACTAGTCCTGGCCATTTGAGCCCCTGTGGCTGGTGATGCCAGGATGATATGTGTTAGCCAGGTGCTCTTGGCTTGACCTCTGGGCTTTACTAAGTTATGATCCCTTCAAAATAGAGTTGTGACCATGGCCTTTGAACTCTCAAGACTTGTTTGCATGGATGGGTGGAGAAGGCATGGGTGCAGCCTAGTGACTGAGGATGTCGGTCTTCAGGGATTCACTTCACCCTGTCCCTCCCCTCAGCACAGACACAGTCCACACTCTGTTCAGCTGGGGCTCCTTAAGATTTTATCCACATGGTTGCTGAGGAAAGCATTGGGCAGCAGCTAGGACCGGCTTTGAGAGCGCAGCCCAGAGAACCAGCTGAGACTGCACATACACTCGAGGTGTACAAGTGTCCTTCATTGTTCTTGGTCCTTGTTTGGGTCTCAAGCAGCTGCTTGCTGCTCAGCCAGGATCCAGGAGGTCCTAACGGGCCTGGCAGTGCGGAAGCTGCTGAGAATGGTCTCTCCAGGCTTATTTCTGAGGCCGGCTGAGTCTCCGAAGTTTTTTGAGTTGACTGAGTAGCTCAGAGATAAAAGGCTGAGGGACAAAGAGGGATTAGGGTTAGGCATGGGGTCACACCCACCTACCACCCTGCCCTTCCTAACCTAGCCCCGACCCTACCTCCCCAGAGCCAGGAGAGGGGAGAAGGAAACAGGACCAAGCTTTCCTTTCCAGTACTCCTTTGCATCATCTTCATTAGCAGCCCCCCACCCCAGCTGCTCTTACCCCACAGTGCAGTCGAACAGGCCTTACCTCGGTCGGGCGGGGGCAGTTTTGGAGAATGTCCTAGGCAGAAGAGATCAGAGTGGATGCCCAAGGCACAGCAATTTCCCACAAGCCCCCACTCAGTCACCCACAGATTCATTCCTCTGAATGAGTTCTCCCTGCCCCACCCAAGGGGAAAAAACCTGGGTTCCTGGACTACCCTGGGTCTAAACCCAGCCTCCAGCCCCTGGGAGCGGCCTCCTATCCTACCTCCAGCTGAGTCTTCTGCTCCTCTGTGGACAGTTCCATGAGAGCCTCCAGGTCAATCTCTGGCTCAGAGGATTCTGCTTGATCCTGTTTGGGAACAACATGGGTTACTGTCAGGGACTCATCTCTAAGCCCATCCTGTAGGACTTGCCCTGGTCAACCCTGCTCCTCACCTTACTCAGAGTATCCATTCATTTACCACTCAACAAACATTTACTAAACACCCATATGCTACCTTAGGGTTCTTTAAAAAGTGTCTAGACAGGTGTGATGGCTTATACCTGTAATCACCATGAGTTTGAGACCAGCCTTGATGTAGAGCCAGCCTGAACTACAAAGCAAGACCCTGTCTCAAAAAAACAAAAAGTGTGTCTTTTTATTGCCAGGAGTAGTGACTCACCCCTGTAATCCCAGCACTTGGGAGGCTGAGGCAGGAGGATCTCCCTGAATTTGAGGTCAGCCTGGGCTACACAGTGAATTCACAGCCAGCCTGCGCTACATAGCAAGAACCCCTGGTGGGAATGTAGTAGCCACTGTGGAAGACAGTCGGGCAGTTTCTTACAGAACTAAACATACTCTTAGCATACAATTCAAACATGTCCACACAGACTCCTGCAGAGCAGGTACAGCAATGTGCACCTGCAGTCCCAGCTACTCAGGGCTGACATAAAAGGATGGCGAGTTTAAGCCCAGCCTGGACAACTTAGTGACTCCAGGAGACGCTATCAAAATAAATAAAAATGGCTAGGGAAGTAGCTCAGTGTGAAGGCCCTGGGTTCAACCTGAATTATGGCAAAAAAAGAAAAAGAAAAATCTTAGTATTATTATGAAAATAATCATGGAGTCCCTGAAAGGGTATTGGGAACTCCCAATGGTCACTAGATCACCTTTCAAGAATTATCCTAAATTGAGTGCTTTGGCGATCACCTATAATCCTAGCACTTACAAGGCTGAGACAGGAGAATCACCAAGAGTTGGAGGCCATCCTGGACTATATAGTGAGACTGCACCTAAACAAATAAAAGGACTACTGTCGTACCTATCTTATCCATTTTTATATATTGGCTTCTTCTGTTTTTTCTTACTAATTAAAGTCTTTTCTTTTAAGTTACTGAATTCAGATTATCCCTAGCATTACATATATGATGGAAATATCTTTTGTGTTTGTGGGGTAAGGTGGGAATAGTTGGAAAAATAAGTATTATTTGTTTATATAGCTGAACCTAATGATATTTCCAGTGTAAGCTGCCTCTTTCTTCTTTTCTTTTTTCTCTTTTTTCCTTTCTCTCTCCCTTTCTCCCTCTCCCCCCTCTCTTTCTCTTTCTTTTCCTTTCTTCTTTCTTTCTTTGAGGCAGGGTCTCACTGTGAAGTCCAGGCTGGCCTCAAACTCGTGGCAATCCTCCTGCCTCAGCCACACAAATTCTGGGGTTACAGGCATATGTCACCACACCCAGCTTTTTTGTTTGTTTGATTGATTGATTGATTGATTGATTGATTTTTTTGAGACAAGAGTCTCACTATGCAGTCCAGGCTGGCCTTGAACTCACTAGGTAGCCAAGGGTGGTCTCAGACTCAGTGATCCTCTTGCCTCAGCCTCCTGAGTACTGGAATTACAAGCTTGTGTCCCTGCACTTGACCACAATTTTTTAGTGGTTTGAAAATTTCACCTTTTCCATTTGCTTATTTAATCCTTTGGCATCTATGTATTCAACAAGTATGTTTTCAGTAGCTACTGTTTAACTGGCACTGTGAACTTCAGAACTTCAGTAAGCAAAATAAAAATCCTGCCCTCAAAGAGCCTACATACCACAGCAGTCAGTGAGTCATACTGAAACAGATATTCTAAGTATTGAAGTGATACCATTTGTTTACAGGTAAGTTCCGTTTTGGGAACCTTTTGGGTGATGGAAATGTTATCTTTTTTTTTTTTCTGAGACAGGGTCTCACTGTGCAGTTTGGGCTGGCCTTGAACTCACTTTGTAGTCCAGGCTGGTCTCGAACTCACAAAGATCCTCCTGCCTCAGCCTCCCGAGTCCTGGGATTATAGGCATGTGCCACCACACCCAGCTAATGTTCCTTATTTTGTTAGGATAGTAGTTACATATGGCAAAATGCATCTAAATGCTTCAAAAGGACACATTTTATTTTATGTCAGTTACAACTAGTCAATTTTGTCCATTTAAATAAATAAATGAAGAAAAGGAGAGCAAAAAAAATGAAACCTCACCTACCTTCTCATTCCTCACTGCCAAGTGGTAACCACTGTTAACATTTCTGGTCCTTCCATACCTTTTCAAAAATAAATGGTGCTTAAGTTAGCACTTTCCCCCTAAGCTCTAGACTTTCCTCCTTTGCTTCTTTGATCTCTAGCTCATCTTATTCAGGGTTCGTTTGTTCATTTTATGCCTGTATATTGAGTGCACACTCCTGTACCAAGGTGGGACCATACCGGCAGGACAGATAGACATAATACCACCCTTAAAGTTTATGGTCTTACATATATAACTGTGTATGTGTATATATGCAGGATAGATAACTATATTACTAATCTCTGTTAGTTCATCAAAAAGAACAGTTGTCATCATTTGATTGTTTAATCATTTTTATGCCTAGATCTTGTAACCTGATCAACTATTTCTAAGATAACAATATGCAATATATTAACTAGTGTTAATTTCTTACTATTTTTTTGCAATTCTGTATTATTTCTATCCTTTTGTTTTGTTTTGTTTTGCTTTTTAAAATTAAAAAAAAGTGTATAGTCTTGAAGCTTGGCATGGTGGCAACACACCTGTAGTCCTAGCAGCACTTGGGAGGCTGAGGCAGCAGGATTACCGCAAATTCAGGTCCAACCTGGGCTACATAGTTCAAAGCCAGCCTGAACTACGAAGTGAGGCCCTGTCTCAAAACAAAACAAAAACGCAA
>RJWM01031660.1:0-22211 GCA_004363535.1 Dasyprocta punctata | reverse complement strand
CCATGTACATTTGCAAACAAAACTTCTTTAAAAGTTCTATCCAAGAAATTAAACTCATGTGAATGGTATACCCCTTTTTCTTTTCTCAGTACTTCTGAGCTAGAGAGTGGGTGACTTGCTACACTATCATATTACAGGAGGGAGAAGGAAACTTCTTTTCTAATGTTAATTATTCTAACTTGATTGTCATATTTTTTTTCCCCTGGGAAGCATATCAAAACATCTACAGAGAAAAGCAAACAAGATGGAAAACAATGCTAGCAATACTTTTATTCATAGGAAAAAATATTATTTTTTTCGTACTGGGAATTGAATTCACAACCTCACGCTTACCAGGCAGGTGATGTGGCACTGAGACATATCCCTGGCCTCCCACAGGAAAATTTTTTCATTGCTAATAAAATCAAGGAACAGTATAAACCTTTTTCAGGCTATGTACATTCATTCCTCACTCTACCTTGAAAATGTAAATATTTAATAAAAGTCAAATAGGTGCTGTACAAAATATCTAAATAGAAAGGTATGAGATATTCTACAGCCAAAATTGACCTAGAGGCCCTTAAAGAAATAAATATGTAATCTCTTGAAGTCATATTAATATGCTGGATGATTCTCCAGACAGCAGGGATCAGAATAAATCATGAAGCCAGAAATATTTTCTGCCATTAGCAAGTGGTAAGAATGCCAAATGTAGGGAAATAGAGAAAGCCTTTAAAAAAGAAAACAAATAGAATTCACTGTAGAATCATGTATCTGCTAAGGCAAACCAGATTGTACATCTAATTACGATTTTATTAGAAATTAGACTTTGAAACATCTTGAATTTGAACATTTGCATTTGAAAAGCTGAGGTTCTTCTCAAAGTCTCTGTAGATGTGTTGTCTTCCAAAATAAGTGAATTATTGCTCTTTGCTCTGATTTTTGGGTTTCTCAGTATCTTGATCACACTGTAGGGGATCAGAGGTAATACCACGTACCTAAAGAATCTCAGTCTTACAGTGTCTAAAGTAGCACTTGTGAGGGCTCAGGTATGACATAGAAAAAATTCTGGCAGTTATCTTATTTTTCTTGAAGAAACTAGAGCTGAGCTTTGCCAAGCAGACAGCTATGAGCTCACTGGTCCGAAATAAATACTCACTGAGACTTTTCCCCAGGACACAGCTAATGGGTTTATGCGGGGAGCACAGCTCCAACATTGATTTACAGGGTGTTTCTTTTAAAATCAGTAATCAGAACCCTTTGCCTATAGTTGGGCCAGACAAAGTCCTCTGTTATACTAATCAATGAACCAGGGAATTAAATATACAATCAACCCAACCAAAGCAAGTTGTTTTAAATTCACATTCTTTCATGTTTAGTGACCTCATTCCTGTTTTAGGAGATAAAGAAATCAAAGCCCCAAACAATTGAAATTGACAGAGAAGATTTTAGAGAGTATAATGTTCCCTGGCTGAGACGCAAACATAAGCACGAAGTAGTGCAAACCCCCCAACAAATTGTTCCTTAGCCCAGAACCAATCTGCAAGATCTTTTTAATTGAGTTGAGAGGTGCTGGGATATCAGTCAAGGGACCAGAAATATCAAAGGTGGGTTGTGTTCAAACGATTTCTGAGGGAAGATGTAAAGTAGGATTCAAAACACCGAACTGTATTGTTTTCAAATTTTTGCTCAAAGCCTAAAGAAAATAAATGGAAATGCTGGAAAACAGCAAGTGATTCACCTAAAATTCATGAATGTATGCAGTAAAATGAGCAGGTTCTTTCAACACTCCTAATCTATGTTTAAGTAAGAGGAGAGATAAATGCAGAGCTGACAATGCTCGACACTCAGTTCTCAGACTTGGAGAGTTATGCAGGATATCATCTTTGTTCTTGAGGTGGCATATTTGTTATATTTGTTCTTTTCTTTTCTTTTCTTCTTCTTCTTCTTTTTTTTTTTTTTTTTTTTTTTTTTTTTTTTTTTTTTTTTTTTTTTTTTTTTTTTTTTTTTTTTTTTTTTTTTTTTTTTTTTTTTGGTACCGGGGATCGAACTCATGACCTCATGCTTGCTAGGTATATTTGTTCCTTTCAAGTAAAGCAGTCTGATTTTTCATGAGTACAACTGCAGAAAACCTATTACTTCCGCTGATGACAGTAGGGCAATTTTTTAAAAAAGTATTTTAGGATATCCCACTGTAAAATCAGGAAATAGAAATGCTAAAGTAGAGAATTTGCTTATCTAAGGCACACACTTTAACAATACAAATCATATTTATTTCTTCTTATTGGTAGTTGTCAAATTGCAGAGGTAAAGAGATTAGTAAGAATTAAAATAAAAATATACTATTGATGATATCAAAAATTGATCACATCTCACCCAAGAAGCTCAAAGAGGAATCCGAGGTCATTCAGAAAGCAATTCTGACATGTCTTAAACAAGCTTAGCTATAAAGACTTTCTCTGCCTTTTTCCTTTAAGTGAACCCTTTCCATGATTTCCCTACCCCTCCCCTCACCACCACCTTGACAAGGTAGTTCCTTCTTGTCTTCAGGCACTGGCATCAATGGCACCTTTTCAAAAAGCATCTGGGCCCCAGTCATCTGAAAGCTTGATTGGGTTGGGATATCCGGCTCCTAAGGACCTTGTTCACATGGCAGCATTCGATGCTGGCTGTTGGCTAACGGCCTTGATTTTCCCCACGAGGGCCTCTCCTTGGGCCTGCCTGAAAGTTCCCACACTCTTGATTACAGCTCACTATTTTTAAACAGCAGACCTTTGAGGTACAGAAAAAAAAATCCATGCAAGCTCATATTCTACATAATACTCTATGAATGTATTATTGAAAATACTATCCAACATGCAAAAAGACACAGAGAACTTTTACAGTTTTTTGTTGTTCCTAAAGAGCCTGAAAAAATTATTAATTTCTTGAGAGTGACGGAATAAATGAAAGCAATCACAAAATGACTACTCCTGCCTTTTGTACTCTTCATTTACAATATTTTACTGGTTTTGTCATGCTGTCTACTTAGTTGGAGATATGCAGCACTCAAACAACTTTGAAATGTCAAAATAGGATTAATGCCAAGTTCAGACTAAACTGGAAGGAGTTTGAATAGGTATTTGGAAGCAGATCCCCAGACAGAATCTGCAACCCATTTCTCTTTAAAGACAATGACATATTGCAATTCTTCTACCAAAAATTATCTCACTTGTTAGCAGCAGATTGTTCAGGGGTCTGGAAATGATAGTGTATTATTTTACCACCCAGAGTCAAACTAAGTACAAGCTGTAGTCTTTGGTATCCTTTATCTTCCCAAAGATTAAAGGCCAATGAAGGAAATTTATTTTGGGTTGCCAAAAACAAAAATTATCTGTCTGAATTTTTAAAAAATCATAATCATTTTTTTACAAGGTAAAAGGAAGAGCAGTTTCTCCCAGTTATTTGAGATGAGGCAGATAAATTTCAACTACCACCACTAAAACTAATCATTTGGACAAATAAATATATCAACCCACAAATTAATCAAAGCCAATCTAGAAAAATCCCTCTAGAAAAATGCCTTTGCAAACACATAAAAAAGAACTGCAAAAGCAAAGAAAATGAAGCTAAATCTATGATGTTAGTAAAAGTAGGAGTGAGATTTAATTAATGTGAGAACTCAAAAATTCACTAGGAAGAAATTATTTCAGAAATTATGGTTTATTCACCCTCTAATCCTTTGACATCAAAACAATGAAGCATTCCTGTCAGGGAAATTACCTGCTTTCTAGCTAAAAGCTACAGAGTGCCAAAGCAATTTGTTATGTAAAACTTGACAACTGATACAACACTAACTCTCAGATACTCTTTTGCACGGATTAGGTAGGGTAGGGCCTTCAAAACCCATTTTACTTTCGGACTGAAACAGTTCTACTCTTAGTCCATTGAATCTCATTCGCGACGCTATCAGAGTAAAAACCCATTAGACAATTTTATGCTGTCATGCCTGAGCCCCAGTGTTACCAATGCATCCTAGAAAAATCCTTTTTTAGAAATCAAAACACCTGGCACTGAATCTGAGGGACGCAAGGCAGCCAGCAGCCAGCAGCCAGCTGTAGTATCAGCAGGGCAGCCAAGACCAGGAAGGGCTGAGGGAGCAGCCAAAGCACAGTGCTTTCTCCAGATAATTCTCACGCAGCAGAAGGATTTGCTTTTTAACTGGTTATAGCTCAGAAAGGGAAGAGTTTGATTTTGGAGACCGAACCCCACAAATGTAAGTCAAAGACTCGCCAGTCTTTGAGAAAGGAAATTTTTGCCTTCTTAATCTTATTTTTCTATAGTATATAAAATCAGCAAGTAAGAGATTTTGGGGGGTGGTAGTGCTGGGGATCAAACCCAAGGCCTTGTGCATGCAAGGCAAGAACTCTACCACTAAGCCACATCCCCAGCCCCAAATAAGAGATTTTAATTCTCCCAAATCTCCACTTCCTCTGACTTTCTTTCTGGTTCTACACTCAAACATCAGTAAGCAAAAAGATGGTTCTTCTCGGCTTCATGTTATAAGGTCACTTCATGGTGCTTATACTTCTGGCTTTAGAAAGCATTTAATTCTGACCAATCTTTTTTTTTTTTAGCAACTCTAGGCTATAATGACACCACTGTGAAGTAAAACCTTTCCCTATGGAGTAACTACCACTTCACTGTAATCACCCACCATCCTGGTGAGATTTGACTTCCAACTGCCAGATTCTCCTAATCCCCAACATGCACAAGCTAACCACTTTCCTCCTGCAGTACACTGAGCAAAATGTAGTAGCTTATGGGCTTGGATGGCCAGTGACTTTTGTAAAGAACAAAAACATAGATTGTTTCTCATCACAATAACAAATGTCACACTCTTATATTTGCTTTTTCCAAAGAAAAGGGGTACTTCTAGGAAAGACTTGCACTTACTTATTTAGTATGCATAAAAGGTCAAATGTAACCAAGCACCTGAAATACATACACTCATGGCCATAAATATTTTAACCCAATGTTGGCAGCAGTGGTTTCTCTAGTTTTCAGATCTAGAACTCTTTGCTACCATAATTCTCTGGATTCTTCTACATCTCATCATAGCTCTTCCTTTTGTTACTAATGTTCATGAAACACATGGCATTTTCATTCATGTCAGAGGGCAAAAAATTTTGAAAATTTTATGCAGATATAAATCACTGGCCTAATCACCAAGGATTTGGGACATGGATAAGCCAAAACTACTGAAAAGTCCAATCTAAGTACAAATAAAGAAAGAAAAGCTTAAAGTGTCATCTTGAATAATGTGGCAACAGATAAAAGTGGTTTTTCTTTTCATGGTATAAGTAGTGGAACTGCAAATATATACCATGATTGTGGCTACAAACGTCTTTTAAGATTCTACCATGCAAAACTCATTGGACAGACGAGACGACCAAAGTAGGGCAAAGAATTTAGGAAAACCTGATAATATGCTGGTGCATGGCAGAAACATAAAAGGGCAACTGGTTAAGAAGTCAGATATAACTGGTACCTGGGGGCCCTGTGTAGACTTTGTTGAATATCCCCAAACTTTATTTCTGAGCTAAGAAGAAAACTGGGCTCTTCTGTCTAAATATAAAATACTGGGCTGCATAGAGACAGGGTCAAGGCATGTGTTATGATTGGACCACAGTGACCTGTTATCAAACTGGCCTCTGTATAACCAAATAACAGACAACCTCTACATAGATAACTGAGAATTCAATAAATTGCTTTTGTTTCAATAGACCACTTGAGAAAATGAGAATTTGATCCTCACAAAGGCAGCATCAGTAGCAAAGTCTGGCCAAAGCACTTGGAACTTTCAAGCTTCCCAGAGGAACTCCCAATAATTTGCCTCTCATGGGGCAGGGGAGTTGAGCAAATATTAAAGCGTTACTGTCCTTTCCTCTTCAGACAAACACCAGCAGTCCCCTCTTGGCACACCCATATTCTCACAGGCCTTACAATGAGCTGTTAAAATTCAGAACCATTATCAAAGAGGACTTGGCAGAATCTAATCTAATCCTCTTCAAGGACAGAAAACTAGCCCAGAAAAGGCGCTGTAACCTTCAGTCACCTGCTGGCATTGCTGCAATCGGATGTCTAAGAAATGAGGATCCAGTGTGTCTTTGATGCCCAGTCAAAGCTTTGAAGCTGAGTCAAGACCACAGGACAAAGGCAGCACTGTGTATGCAAATAAAGAAACAAGAGAAGCTAAACTCCAAGTCCATTAAAAGCAACATCAGAAATTCAATACTCAGAGATGATGAGAGGCCCTGCATCAATATGAAATAGGAAACCTAAAAGCAAAGCTGGGCAGCACACCAGAACACATACTACCAGAAGGGATCCTAAGCTGGCCAGAGCCTTCATACATAATTGGCCTCATGTTGCCATTTGAACATGTCTTCCAAAGGAGGCAACTCTCGTAGTGAACACCTTTGGGCAGTAAACAACAGTATGCAATACTGTGAGCTTCCTAGAAAAATTAAGGTTTTTTTTTTTTTTTTTAAATCACCCAAAATGATCTAAAGTAATGTTGAGGGTGTAGGAAACATCAATTAGGCAGAGTTATGACTTATGAAAAAGAAATTCAAAGGTAAAAAAAATTAAATATGAGCAACAAAGGAAGCAAGAATAGGGAAAATGGAAACTGAAGTGGTTCAAGTGAATACTATTTAGTTGTTTTGATTTCCCTCTACTTTTTTAAAAACGTGCAAATGTATATTTTTTTCTTCTATAAAACTAATTACTTAATGAACTTTCATATAAGACACACTGAGAAAAGTAAAGGATTTGAGTATGTGCCATTTTATACAGATCTTTAGCACAAGGAGTTTCATATGATGGGAAAACAGTTTGGGACACTGCCTTTAAAATGATTTTGTTTTGAAATAGCCACTGGTGGACAGAGAAAAATGCATGTGTTTGACATAATAGAAAACATTCATGATACATGCCAAATAGGCTTCTCATATGTAATCCTGTACCTTACTGCTTCCCTTTTAAGAAAACCCCTTGACCTTCTTGATAACTTAAGCATCTGGAATTGGGAACAGAATATTCCAGGGTATGCCAATTTTCCAAACTGAAAATTCTAAATTCTATGGCCTGTACATAGCTTTGCATACACAGCCTTCTACTCCCTGATCACCATTTCCCTATCCCTTTCCATACTCCCATACTCTTACCTGGGATCAGGTAACCACTATTCTACTTTCAATCTCTATGAGATCAACTGCATTTAAATGAGATCATGCAATACTTGTCTTTCTATGCCTGACTTTTTTCACTTAACATAATGATTTCCAGTGCCATCTGTGTTGGCACAAATGAAAGGATTCTCTTCTTTCTTATGGCCAAATTGTATTTCATTGTGTGTATATGTACCATATTTCCATTATCTATCATTATCCATTCAGCAGTCGGTGGACAGGTATGTTGTTCCAATTCCTTGGCTATTGTGAATAGCACTACAATGAATACGGGAGTGCAGATGTCCCTCAGACACACTGATTTCATTTCCTTTAGATCCAGCTATAGGATAGTTGAATTATACAATAGTTCTATTTTGAATTGTTTGAGGATGCTTATGATGTTTTCCATAGTGGGTACACTATCCCACCAACAGGGTGCTAAGTTTTTCATTTCTCTGTATCCTCACCAGCATTTTAACTTTTTGATAATAGCTATTCTTACTTAGGGGAGATAATATCTCATTGTGGGTTTTTTTTTTTTTTTTTTTTTTTGTGGCACTGGGGATTGAACTCACAACCTCGCGCCTGCCAGGGCAGGCGCTTAAGGCACTGAGCCGAACTCCCAGCCCTGGTTTTTTGAGGCAGGGTCGCACTATGTAGCTCAGGCCGGCCTTGCGCTCGCGTTGTAGCCCAAGCCGGCCTCGAATTCACAACGCTCCGCCTACCTCTGCCTCCCGAGTGTCTCATTGTGGTTTTGATTTGCATTTCTCTGATGATACTGATGTTGAACTTTTTTTTTTTCATGAATCCATTGGCCATTTGTATGTCTTCTTTTGAGAAGTATTTATTTAGAGGTATTATCCATTTGTACATCTGGCTATTTTTGCTACTTAGTTTTGGAGTTTCTTGTATATTTTGAATATGGAGTCCTTGCCAGATGTATAGTTGCAAATATTTTCTCTCATTCTGTAGGTTGTTTCTTCATTCCATTAATTGCTTCCTTTGCCCTGCAAAAGCTCTTTAGTTTGTCGTAATTCCATCTGTCTATTTTGTTTTTATTTCTCTGTGCTTTTTGAGTTTTTTCCAAAAATTGCTTGCTCATTTCAGTGTCCAGAGGTGTTTCCTCTATGTTTTCTTCTAGTAGCTTCATTTTAGGTCTTACATTTAATTCTTTAATATGGTTTGAGTTGATTTTCCTGACTGGTGAGACAAAGAGGTTTAGTTTTATGCTTCAGCGTGTTACCACTCAAATTTTCCAGACTCTCCTTCTTCAAATGTGTGTTCTTTGCCAAATAGCATTTGATTGTAGATATGAGGGTGCATTTCTAGGTGGTTTCATTCCATCAGTCTATATTTCATTATTTATGCCAATACCATGCTGTTTTAATCAAAACTACAACTTTCTAGTACGTTTTGTAGTTATGTAGTATAATACCTCCTATTTTGTCCCTTTTGCTCAAGACAATTTGCCTATTTGAAGATTTTTATGGTTCCATGTAAATTTTAGAGTTTTTTTTCTAGTTCTGTGGAGAATGTTTTAGCATTTTCATAGGGATGGCACTAGATCTGTCTGTAACTTATTTTGGGTAGTACAAACAGTTTAACTCTGATTCTTATAATCCATGAATGTCGGCTGTCAGTTTACTTTCGTACTCTCTTCAGCTATTTTCATCAATGTCTTATAATTTTAACTGATCATTCACCTCTTTGGTTATATTTACTCCTAAGTATTTTGTGGAGGTTTTTTTTTTTTTTGTTGCTATTATAAGTGGGATTGCTTTACTAATCTCTATATTAGAAAAATTGCTACTGGCATATAGCAATGCCATTGATTTTTGTATGTTGCTTTTGGATCCTGAAACTTTAAATAAATCATTTATTAGTTCTCCTAGCTTTTTTGGTGGCTTATATATTTCTTGTCACAATCAAACAGGAACAACTTGATGTTTATTCCAATGTATGTGCCATTTATGTTTTTTCTCTTAACTGAATGCTGTGGTGAGAACTTCTAGAACTATGTTGACTAAAAATGGTGGAAGTTGGCATGTTTGTCTTCTTTCAGATCTTAAGAGAGGACGCTTTCAACTTTTCCCATTCAGTATAATGTCAGCTATTGACTTTTCACAAATGACTTTTATTATGTTTAGGTATTTCCCTTTTATACCTAATATGTGCAGTGTTTTTATCTTGAAAGATGCTGAATTTTTTTGAACACTTTTTCTGTATTTATTCAGATGACCTTACAGTTTTTGTTCTGCATTTTGTTGAAGTGCTTTACATAATTGATTTGCATAGATTGAACCATTCTTGCATCTCTAGGGTGAATCAATCACACTTGATCACAGTGAATAATCTTTTTATTGTGCTATTGGATTCTGTTTTCTAGTAATTCGTTGATGATTTTTACATCTATATTCATCAAAGATACTGACTTACAGTTTTTTTTCTTTCTTTCTATTTTTGTTGTTGTTGTTATTGTGTCCTTATCTGCTTTTGGTATCAGGGTAATGCTGGTCTCACAAGATGTTTGGGAAAATTCCTTCCTCTTCTGCTTTTTGGTATAAATTAAGGAAATTGGTACTAGTTCTTCTTTAATTGTTCAATAGGATTCAGTGGTGAAGCCATTTGGTGCTGGACTTTTCTTTGATAGCATTTTATTACTGAGTCAATCTTACTACTTGTTACTGGTTTCCTACTTCTTCAGGACTCAGTCTTGGTAAGGTGTATGTGTCTAGGAATTTGCCCAGTTCTTACGGATTAACAAATTTGTATTTTTGTAGTATGAGCTATAATGTCTGCTTTTCATCTCTGATTTTATTGTAGTCTTACCTCTTTTTTACTTACCATAGCTAATAATTGGTCTATTTTATCTTTTTGTAGAAACAGCTCTTTTTTAAATTGCATTTTAGTTTCCATTTCTTTTATCTCTGCTTGAGCTTTTACTACTTATTTCATTCTAACTTTGCATTTAGTTTGTTCCTGTGTTTTTAGTTCTTCGATATACTACATTTGTAATTGATTGGTTTAAAAATCCAGTTTATCCTGCAAAAAAGAAAGTGCTGGAATTTTCAATGCAGCTATTGAGTTTTAAAATCTAACAAGATTAAGGAAGAGCAGAGACTTGTAATTTTCTGTAATATTTTAGCATGCTGGCTGTTTCATGCCTTCCACACCAACTTCACAAAATTCATCTGCAGTATAAGACCCAGTCTGACTGCCTGAATGCTTTCTCACTCAACCTGCTTCTAGCCGAGGGAAGGCAGCCACATGTGGGCTGTGTATAAGTGAGCTGCTCAGTGGTGCAGAGATGACATGAAAAAACTCTGATTCCACTTGGCAGGAACTTTCCACTATTTTGGCAGGTCCAAACCATAATCACTATGGTGTGTGCAGCTTGGAGAGGATTATGAGGCTGGCTGGCCACCAAAAAGCTAAAAAGGCATCTATTGGTCCAGCAAGGGACTTCATGTTGGGAATGCCAGGGGCCCCAAATGTCCACGAACACATTTTTCACAGATACCCCAGGAATTTAAGTTCTACTGTGATTGTCTAGAAAGTTCTGCCTCTCCCAAGACCTTGAAAAGTAGCCATTTCTCACTTATCACAGTTCTTGGGCAGAACATTACTAAATGCATACTTACTGACTCCTGTTTCTTAGAGTCGTGCTTGTCACCTGTGAGAATAGTAAGCTCACCAACGCCCATTGCCCTGCCTCTCTCCAAAAGTTGTACAATCACTCTCAGAAAGAAGAGAGGTTGGGAGGAATTCTATACTGTTCTAAAAGTCCTATTGTCTAAAATGCACTATAGGCTTCCTTTGTGAGTTTTGGGGTCTGGCACAAAAAATAGAGAAAGCTCCCCTTACTGAATCTCCTCTCTCCAGTCTGATACACATCCTTAAGTAGACCTTTAAGTGGTTAAACCCAGAAGAAAATGAACTATTCTAATACAGACAACGTGCCAAGCCAGTTACGTGTGAAAATGCTGCAAGAAAAGAAGCCTACTTCCAGACTTTTCTCTGCCATATTCTTGGACGCATATAGCACAGGATCATCACTTATGTTGTAAACATTCAAAATCAGAAAACACTGGAGGGAGGGGGTTATTTTGCATTATGTTTGCAGAGGAACAAAATCTCAACAAGACAGGAGAGGCCTCAGCTTGCAAATTTGACAAACTAAAATAATAGTAACTACTGCTTCAATTAAATGAAACTTGTTACCAAATCAAAGGTTCAGCCCTAACAGGATGCCAGGAACCTATTATTCAAAGTCTAAGTCTGAAAGGATTTTTATACATATGGTGCTCCTGAAGAGGAAAAGAAATGCCCTCCAGTCAAATCTAAAGTTTGATTCATGAAGGAGACTTGGGTAGCACCACCAGCCACAAATGCTATAGTTTCCTACATCTGAATGGCAACAAGTTCCAGTGAATTGACTGCAGCTACTCTGTGTATATTCTATTCATTTCAGTTACCACCTATAACTAGCTATTTATTTTATTTTATTTTATTTCTTTGGTTCTTACTTTTATGAACATTAACACACAGCTTTCCTACCAAAGGAATAGAGATCAGAGGGAAAAGTAATATAATCCAGACCCTGTTACCACTAGGTCACTTTCTGGCAGCTTGCCATGCCTGCTAGTTCTACAAAGTGGTTACCACAGTACTTGGGTACTAGGGCTCCTGAGACAGGCTGCAGAGACAGCAAGACACCAGGAGCCAGGTAAATCAAGTTTCAGAGACAACAGAGGCAATTTGCAAATACTTACAGTGTGGGGCCAATGAGAACTAGACTGGACAAAGTCTAAGAGAAAGAGGCTATTCAGCCCCAACAGCAATTGCTCTGTATAGTGCAAGCCTGGCAAGGTCAGGTGCTGGTTCCACGGGCATGTTTCATGTGGGAAAAGTTATCAAGTTATACATTTATGATATGTGCACCTTTGATATGTACTATACTTTATCTTCAAAAGGTGGCTTAGGGCTAGATTTTCTAGAGGCCAGAGAGACAAGAACAAAAGAGCAGGATGGGGATTATCAGAAAGGTGTTCAGAGTAGCTGCCTACAACAGATGTTATGTGAATTACTTAGCATGCCACCCAAGGCATAGGTGCTTCAGTACTTAAAGAACTTGATATATAGAGACAGGTTTAAAAACATTATACTTATGCAGAACAAGACATATAAAACACTCATATTTGGGTCAGACTGATGTAGATAGATATGCATAGAAGGTTTGAAGGACAATGCACAAGAAATTAATCATTGATCACTTCTTGCAAGTGGTATGGAATGAATGGGAGATTTACATTTTGTTATATTTCCATTCATACTGTTAGATTCTTTTAAATTATGGGAATATGTTGTTTTTTCAGTTTAAAACATGAAAAGTCAGGCAGGAAAATTCTTGAATTCAATTACTATGAAATAAAACTACAAGGACCCTAAGGGACTTAAGTTCTTTTAAATCAATGATTTTTGAGATGTTAACAATATAAGTGCAATTAAATAAATAACTCATTCTTTTGAAATAAAAATGTCAAGATATATACAATAAACACATTTTGTAACTCCAGATGAATAATAGCTATGACTTAAACACATACAGAGAAATTTCCTCAAACATGGTAACTGGGGAATAAGCTAACAACCATACTATAGGTTAATGGTTTTCTCTCAGACCTTACTGAATATTGTTGTTCTGTGAAGAAATGCACATGAAAGAAACCTTATAACCGTCCTACTATAGTCCCTATAAAAGCCTTATAATGATCCTACTATACTGTGCTGTAGACTTGGAGACAGTGCCACATAGTGATACAACCCCATGTGCACATTTGAGTGTTGGAAAAAGAACCAAGGGACAACCAGCAGCATTCCTGTTTACAAAGCTCTCATTGTTCACTCCTACAGCCACCAGAGAAAGCCAATCAATGGGACCGCAAAAAGCACATGCTTTGTACCTGGCATTACAAGGAAATCTAGTCGGCAGAATCACTTGGATAAAGGACCTGAGGACAAATCTATTAAACCAAACTCTGCTTAGAATAGCTGGCCTGCTCCTGAGATGAGAAGGGATTTTCTTTCCCCTAAAATAAGCAATGTTAAGACAGTCACACAGTATGTAAAATCTAGAAATCAGTTCACTGATTTCCAGTGCCAATATTTTTTACTCTACAATTTATTGGGTGAAATTCCTTAACTGTTTCATGCTTTGGATTCATCATCCATGGAAATCAATAAAATAAAACAAGGACAACTGAGGCATCTTGTCTAATTCTGCAGGAAATTTTTCATAACTGGAACAATAGGACTGGTGATTATTTATCAGTCACTTCTGTTTTTACCTAATGGTCATAGAAAATTGTTAAGTTCAATCATCATTTGAAATTGGAGGTTGGGTAGAGGGTTGATTTTTTCTCCAACTGTTGCAAAGAAAAGTTGAATTTACAGACAAACAAATTTAAGATCCAATAATTTTAAAAGCTGAAAAATCAACTGTGTTTTACCAATACGAACTTTTTAGCTAATATACTTAGGAAAAGCGCTACTTTCATCATTTACTACTAACGATATAAGAGAAATTTCTTTCTATAGCTATGTAGCAATGACTATAGCGAGTAGCCTGCATATTTATGTACAACTCAAGCATTTAGGCTGATTCTCTTCCTATGAAATCTACTAAATTAGAATTCATTAACCACAAAGTGCCTGAGCTATGTGATGAAATAATCAAGACAGATGAAGGCAGTCAATGGGTCCCTCGAATCATTCAAGCAGAAGTGACAGTTCTCATTTGAAACACTGGTGCTCTTATCTGCCCGAGATGGGTCAACTGACAGGAGCAAAAACTAGAACTAATTGGTCTTTTCTTGATTCTAAACAGACCATCTGCAAATTCTATCCATTCAGATAGCAAACGGCATTTAATGTCAAGGTTGTGATAATAATAAAGAACATCATTTTCACCTCTGGTGCTGAAACTACCATTAATGGTAGTTTGGAACATTTTGTAAGCACATTTATGCTAGTGAACCTAATTAAACACCTACCAAAATGCTACAGGTTGGGGAATAATATGTGGGAATAAATCCAAGATAATTCTCCCAAAATGCAGAGCTAAATTGTATGCAAAATGTCAGAACCAGCACTCCCAAACAAACAGAAATGCATCATTGTTTTTCTGTTTATGTCAACAGAATATCATCACTTGCTCTAAAAATCCATAAATGGCTCCCAATTAGCATGATATTTTTCAAAACTCAAATGGAAAGTCCAAATCATTCTGTAATTACATAACAGTTACTGCCCTAGACTGCATAGACGGTGTCAATCCAACTGTCTCCCTACAAGCAATAGCAGGATCTCCACATGATAAAATTTAATATCCTTTTTGGGCCAAGTATTTTTCCTTGTGTCCTGCTCCATTTCTCACTACCATGGCATGTGGCCCTTCTCTAAATCATAGCTTTGCCGAGAGGGATGAAGTCAGCCTTTCTTCTAATGCTAAAGCTACTTGTGCATGGCTCCATGAATTAAAGGGAACCACTGAAGTACACCGCCACAGGATGCAGTGCCTCACAACTCCTTTCATTCCAGCAGAGTGGTGATTTCCATCAATGCAATGCGTGTTTTATTTAATTAGTTTACAAGAGAACATCTTTGTTTCTTATCACAGGGTTGTGATATTTAAAGAAAAACAATGTGCCATGGGGATTAGGAAGAGACTCAGCAAGAAGACAAACCATACCTGCTCATGAGCCAGCTGGTGCATGGGCTGGAAAACCAGAAGAGCATCGCCCCCACCACCCACCCCCACTGCTGCTGTAAGCAACTGGCTGATTCAGAGGCCTCAGGGTGAGATGATAGCAACTGAGGTGAAAGGAATAGGTTGATGTTTGTATTGTTTGACTTTGCTGGCCTGGGTCTGGTGGTCTGGGCATCTATTTGGAGAATGGCAGTATGCATTGTGGGGAATTTCCTTCTGTCTTGTTTTTGAAATCAATGTTTTGTTCCATTTTACTGTTATGGTTTATTCTGGTAACCTGAGCAACTAATTTTGAAGATAACAATATGCAGTATAACAACCATTGTTAAATTACTATAATCCTGTTTTGAAAACCTGAAAAAGAGAAAAACAGCTTGGTGGATATTGAGATCACACAGATAAATGTAAAAAGTGTTTTTGTTTCATTTTGTTTTGTTTTTGCAGCACCAGGGATTGAACTCACAACCTTGCGCCTGCCAGACAGGTGATTAAGCCACTGAGTCAAACTCCCGGCCCTAGTTTTTTGAGGCAGGGTTGCACCGCATAGCTCAGGTCGAAGTGTTTCTTTTTTGCTGATACATATTATATCTAAATAAAAAAATTTCCTTTATTCAACCTAATCTAAGAAAACACTATGATACTGAGATAACTGCACTCATTTTAACAGGGGAATCTTTCAGATGACTCTGTTGGCACTTGTCCCACCTGCATGTACAGATGTACAAACCAGACCTAGAACTCTAGGTAAGAAAAACATCCCAGGGAAGTTGGGACATGATTCATAAGTCAGGTCTCTCAATGACCCTCTGAGGTAGGGAAAAAAAGTCAAGATTTAGGAAAGAAGTCTTAGTATTGGACAATTCCCCAATCCTCGGTAGAGAAGGGAAGTGAATGAGTAAGAGAGAGTCTGCACAAAGTGAGCAACTAAAGTAAGAGTCAGTGGAAGCTGGAACCCAGATTCTATTATCAATGATGTCCTGTGTATGACATTCTCCCTAGCTCACAGTCATTTTTCACATTGGTGCATTCTGGCTTTGCAGAATCAATAGCTAGTAGGACCTTCAGAATACTGAATAGATCTTGGTTTTAATAGATCTTGCTAAACAATTGGCAAAGTCCCTTAAACTATAATATAGTAAACTGGAAGGTAATATTCCAGTACCCTTCCCAGCCAAATACTCTTCTAGTGCCAATCTAGAAGTCAGCATTTCCAAGGAGACTCTTGTGGTGAAATATAAGAACTCTGGACCCTCATTAGAATCTCTCCCAGACTGGAAACCCTGGTTAATGCCCCCGTTATCATGTTTTGCCTCTTTCTAGAACTCTCATTCTTTGCCAAGTTTTAGCTGATTCTAAGTCATCCTTTAAAACTCAGTTGAAACTAAGTATCAATTCCTCTAGAAGCTTATCATGACCACACAAATGCTCCCGTCTGATTTAGAAATCCTTTGGTTCTCCCCCAAACCTTTTAAATGCCGTTCAGATCACATTACACTGCCTAAGAAAAAGAGCCATGTTTGTCTAGAAGGACCACACTTTGTTGAACTTTTTTTTAGACATATCTGGATAAAGTACTGAGAGCTAGAAGAGACTATTTAAAAACTGCCATTTTCTGTTATTATTACATAATAAATTACACAGGTTTCTAATACAGAACCAAGAGTTTTCAAAGAAGAGTCTTTAGAGATTAATGCAAGGGTTGCCCACAGCCTTATCCCAAGCCTTGGGCTTCTTCCTCATCTTTTTATTGCTTGCCATAAAGGATGCAGTACAGTGACAAGAACCATGAATGAGGGTAAGGGAAAATAGACCCCAAAGGACTATGCAGAACTGGAATACTACCCATCTAAATACAGCACCAATGTCCATATACCTGGACTATCAGAGAATTTAAGATTACAATCATTGCTGGTTGACTCCAATCGTTTCACAAAAATCTCTGGAATTCAGGAGCTGGAAAGAATTTTTAAGTTTTGTTTATCCCAGTTCCCTCATTTTACAGATGAAGAAACTTGATATTTATATATGTTACACAACCTGATTCAGATCACATATAGAACTACTGACAAACAGTTCATGTTTCCAAATTTGTAACTACAGGTTTGTATAAATTTTGCTTATATCATATTCCCATCACTTCTACATTTTTAGAACAGTCCGTAGGGACAAAGTTGTGACTAAATCCCAGTCTTATCATTTATTAATTCTGCGACCTGAAGTTGAGTTATTGAACTGATCCAAGTCCCAGTTTCTTTCTTTGTAAAATAAGGAACACAATCTTAATCTTAAAAGTTTACTGTGTGATAAAAGAGATAACACCTGTAAGTTGGGTGGCAAAACCCTGTGCCTGGTAACTGCCTCCCCACTTACTAACCTTTCATAGTAAATATTGTAAAATTTTGAAAAAGGTAGCGTGTAAAACCCAAGGCCACACTGTAAAATTTCTCTTTTGAAAAACAAAAAGGAAACAAACAACAACAACAAAAACAACAACAAAACACTATGAAAACTAGCATTTTTGAAACTTTCAGCATGGAAATGTAAAAAAAAAAAAAAGTCATTCCTTCTAGTTTAAAACCTGGTCGTACCAGCGTTCCTACTTTGCACACAGCGCGCCCTTCTCCGTGGAGGCCGTCACGTATAGGCGCTACCTAGTGAAGGGCGCACAGCACAAAGCTGTACTATATCACTTGTTTGCTTTTGCACCTCTGCACCTCTCTTACCAGGTACCATTAGGCTGCCAATTTCAGCCACTGCCTCTGCCTTTACCCTTCCCCACTTTCTCCCCGCTGCTACTTTCAGGATATGTCTTGTCTGAGGACATTTCCCTTTATTATCACGAGGCAGAAACTGCTCCAGAGGGGCCTGGGCTCTGTCCTCCTCAGGGTCATGAGTCCTCCGGTCTGTTACCTGACAGCTGGTGCCATGTTCAGAGCCCACTTCTTTGCGTGGCCAAATTCTCGTCTTCTGATTTGTGGGTTTATAAAAGGTGTGAGGCTGGTGCAGAAGGCAGCTACTCTCACCAACCTCCTAACCCTGCCTGCAGCAGAGACCCAGAAGTCTTTCCTCTGGGGACAAAACTTGGTTGTTTAATCTTCCCGAAGGCGGCTCCGTGGCGCCTGGGCGCGCAGTACCCCAGTGCCCTCAGAGCCGTTTGCCTCCGAGGTAGAGAATGCGCCTCTGGAGGACTTACCGAGGGGGGCAGCCTGGAGCGCCAGGAGACGGGGCCCGCGGCGGCGCTGTGCTTAGGGAGCTCCGTGGGGCTGCATCCCTGGGTTCAGCCTCTCCTCCTGCTCCCAGGAGAACCAGGAGCCAATTTTCCAGCCTCTGAAGCAGGCGCAGGATCCCGGCCCCGCGGAGTCAGCGCGGAGAACTGCGGCCAGCCCGCGCTCTGCGCAAACCCTCTCCAGCTGAGGTTGTGTTTTGTATCGCGGCGCGCCCGCAGTGGAAAACCGCGACAAGCACCCTACCCCGAACTCCGGGGCTACGAAGGAAACCTCGGGAGTTCAAAGGGAGGACACTGAAAGTCTCCCTGAGGAGTCTCCCCAAGCACCTTGTGAGGGCTGGCGGAATAAGGAGGGACAAGGCCACCCAATCCGTACACACCCGTGCTAGCTGGGGTTATCCCTATCTGCACCCGGCGCGCACAGACCCGAGCGTCCTTCCCCAGCCCCACCGCCGATCCGCCAGGACCAGCGAAGGCGGCGAGGGGGTGTGCGCGCCCCTCTCCCCAGCTTCCCTCTGCGGTCCCCTCGCTCACCAGATAGCCATCCTGCTTTTGGGGTAGTCCAGCCGCTCCAGGCAGCCGAGGAAGTGAGGCAGCGTGTGCGCAGCGTTGCGGGCGAGTACGGCCACTAGCACGGTGGGTTTCTGCAGGGGGGACTCCGGGAAAACCACCGCCTCTTGCTTTGAGTCCGGCTCCGCGGCCAAGTGCGCCGGGCAGCAGCCGCGGAGCAGGGCCGAGGACAGGAGGAGCAGCGACCAGGCGAGGGTGGCGGCGGGGCGCGCAGCCATGTTCCGGCTGGGGCGTGCGACGGGTTTTGCAGCCAGCACCGAGCCCGGCTGCCCAGGGGGCCCGAGGCAGGCGGGGAGGGCTGCGGCGGCTCCGGGAGAGCGAGGAGGCTGCCAAGGGATGCGGCTTGCCCGGCCGACCGCGCGCGCACGCTGGCACCTAGACCTGCAGCGCCCGGGACCCTCACGCCACAGCCTCACCGCCCGGGGCCTGACGCCGCGCGCACCGCGTACCTGCCGCCGCCAGTGCTCCTCTGAGGAGGCTCGGGTTCGCAGACAGAAGTGGCCTTGGAGCTGTTTGTCTGGAGCCCTGCGGAAAGTTCCTCTAGCCCAGGCTGAGCTTGTACAGCTGAGGTCTGTGGTTTTCCTCCAGAGCTTCGAGGTGTGGCCGTGTCTGCCAATGCGCGCGCGTGTGTGCGCGCGTGTGTGTACACACGACGGGACAACCCTAAGAAAATTTATTCTGCTTTTGCAAACCGCAGTCTGAGGTTCTTCACAGTGATGCAATGAGTCCAATTTTTCATAATGCACCTATTGACAAATAAGTAGACTTCTAAAATGGAAAGTCACTCCGACTATATATGACTACAATAAACAATTTTTTTTAACCACCACAAAAGCAGAATGTTTGCTTTACCTTAGACGCTCAGCTTCTCCCAATGTTCATTCCTGACTGAGTAAACACTCAATAACGTGAAGTGTGAACACTTGGACAATTTTAAAGTCAGATAAGACCCCTGAGAATAAACAAACGACTTAGGGATACTGTGTTGAAGTCGCTCCAAGTAAGGTTGATTGTAAATGCGGAGATTCATTTGAGATGGTTTTCTTTTTGCTTAATGACCCAAATTAACAGAGAGTAACGGAAAATTCATACACTTTGGATTGTAAGGGAGAAATAAAGAGAAGTTAAAGGTGCAGGAAGAACACCATTAGCAGGTAAAATGAAATCGCAAGGACACACTTTTAGTGAATAAAGAAGGGAGTAATGAAGCATGAAGCCCCTTCTTTGTGAAATTGTGTGAGCTTTGATCTCTAAGTGTGCAGGGTGATTTGGTGCCACTGCACACTCCTCCCTGAGCACTGAACCCAATCCAGCTTCAGCCCTGTACCACTGTCTTTTTACCAGTTGTGTCAGAACTTCTCTGCAACTCTTGGAAGCCTTACCTCTCTCCTTTGACCCTCTTTCTCCCTCAGAAGACCATTGTACCCATGTACCCCTGTCTGTAACCAGCAACCATACAGCCTACTGCTTAGTTGCAGATGTATGTTCACTACAGGGTCTTTGATCCCCTCCACTCTCCTTCTAGATCAGGATTTTTCTCCATCATTGCTCTCCAGCAAATCTTTAGCTGGTCCTTTTCTATCCATTCTTTTAAATCAAGGTGTTATGGTAGTTCTCTCTCATTCCTGGAAAAGTTTCTTTAAAAATTGTGTGTCTTTCTAGTGATCCTCTCTCCCAACCTGCTTAAGGGGCTACACTTCCTTTCTTCATTTATCTGCCATCACTCCTACCACTGTGCACTGTGGTTTCTGCTCTATCCTCTGAGACTGTTCTGGTAAACCCTACAGATGACTTCAGTACTAGTGAATTCAGTGGACTCTCTCTAGTTCTTGTCTTCCCTGACCTCTTTTACATAACCTTTCCTCCTTGGTTTTCTTTGCTTCTACTTTTTCTGCAAGACCCTTCCCTGTACAGTACTTTACCATTTGCTACTCTTCTGATCTTTATGGCCTTCTAGGATAATTTTATCTTGCAACTCTGTTTCTTGTCTCATTCTCTTCTCCATATTCATCCTTTTTTTTATCTCACAGCCAGAGATAATTCTTTCCTCTCTGCCCACCTGGAGGAATCATCCCTGCTCTCTAGGGGCTCATAGTCTTACCAAAGATGCTTAGTTAAACATCTGTTAGAAGTACCCTGGCTAATGTGTGAACAGCTATAGCAGAAAAAAGAAGAAGGCATGGTCATTTCAACCTGGGTAGTGGTGATGAAGGGACTTTTCAATGAGTTTCTCAGAAACATACCCTACATTGCTCTGTCTTCTTTTTTAATTTTTCCTTCCTTGGCCTGTGTCCTACTGAAGTTTCAAGACTAAGATCCCCTCACTTTAGGAACAGGAAAAAAATGAAGGTTTAAAATTCACCATTTCACTGGGAATGTAGCTCAGTCGCACAGTGTCTGCCTGGCAAGCATGAGGTCCTGAGTTTGATTCACAGTACAAAAAAAAAAAAAAAAATCATCATTTGTTTACCTTACTGTAAACAGAAAGAATTTAGAGCTAAGAAACCATATTTCTATCTGATTTTCCATCTGATATCTTAAATCAACAGGTGATTGAGCTCATTTTTTATTTTTTATTTTGAAGAGAATAAAACCAAACAAAACAAAACAGAATAGAGTCAATCAAAACACAACAATGAACATGGTACATGACTTCAAAAAAAGATAAAAGGAAATCAATAATGGCTACCATAACACCTCTTGTTATCTTCAAAATAACTGTCCACATCATCAGGCATAATAAAATCAAATAAAATAGTACAGAATAAAACTAATAAAAACAAAACAATGGAAGCAATACAGGACTTCAAAACAATAGTAAAACAACAGTGGTTACCATAATGCCTCTTGTTATCTTCTAAGTAGTTGCCTATATCATCAGACATAATACAATCAAACAAATCAAAATAGAATAAAATCACTCAAAACAAAACAATGAAAGCAATACAGGATTTCAAAACAAGGTAAAAGGAAATCAGTAATGACTGCCATAATGCATTTTGTTATCTTTGAAAGAGCTATCCATGCCAGCAAATATAATAAAATTAGACAAACTGAAACAGAATAAAATCAAACTAACCAGAGCAAAGAAAACAATATGGGATTCAAATCACAATAATAGATTAACAATGGCCACTGCCTTCCCTTTTTAGACACTTCCTCCCCTTTCACTTTTACCATATGTATTGTGTATTTTAAATCTTACTAACTCCTTTAGTTTTTTAAACTAGAGAGACAATATGATGTTCACCCATGTGACTCTGGATCATTTCATCCATGAGCATGATCTTAAATTGTATCCATTTACATACAAGAGCCTTGAGGTTATCTTTCTTTATAGCTGAATAGCTTTCCATTGGATAAAAATGCCATGTCAGCTGGGCGTGGTGGCACATGCCTTTAATCCCAGCACTCGAGAGGCTGAGGTAGGAGGAGTGTTGTGAGTTCGAGG
>RJWM01031659.1:0-22206 GCA_004363535.1 Dasyprocta punctata | reverse complement strand
TATCAAGTCACACAGAGAAGACAGACTAGACATACACACAAACACAACTATCAAAACTAGGCTGCAGCCAAAAGAAAAATCAATTTAACGCTCCAAGCGGTTTGCCGAGAATCAGAGAGGCTTCTTAACAGATTACTGAGTTTACCGATTGCCAGTTGGCCAGATGGAGTGAGCTAGGGGCGATCAGCAGATTGCAGACGGTCTGGCGACCAAAGGAAACAGATCAATCTGCCTTTCTCCCGTCACTCGCTCCCAGAGGTGAGGGCGTCCCCTCCTAAACTCAAGTCACAGACTTAACTTCCGATTTGTGGCGCCACCAGACAAAGCCTCGAAAAAAACAAAACCAATACTCACTCAAAAAGAGACGTCCGTGGGTTCGGGTCGGGGGCTTTTTCCATCCCTGGCGAGCCCCCAAATGTAGTAGTGAAGACCCCCGAGTTGAAAAAACCTCACGGAGCGCCCAAAGAATTTAAAATGGAGCGTTTATTTTCCTGGCCAGGCGACGCAGTCTCACTTAGACCCAATCCGAGACTGCGTGCATCTCAGTGGCCTGGAGGGGCTTATAAAACATTAGAACAAAGAGAGGAGGAGTTTTGCTAACGTGGGTACAAAAGTTGATTACATTGGTTAGTAATTTAAAGATCTCTCACGTCCATTGGAGGAGTTGTCTTGGGGAGGGTCTAAAGCCGGATGGCGGTGGTCATTCCCTAATATGGATAACAAAGGTTACAGAAAGGCACGTTTTACACATTTTTTTTTCTTTGCATGGAGCAGGGTGAGTGTTTATCTTTTGACCCCGCTCTACGGTCAGCAATCTAAAAGTTGTAACTGTTTGTTTTTTAGGTTACTGGGGGAAGGGGGATTTTACAGAAAAACAGAAACCTTAGCGAATTAAGGGGGGTTTCTAATCTAAGACGGCGCATACAAAACAGCAAAATGGCGCTTTGGTCAAATCACAAGCTACAGGTTATAACAGATTCGGCCATTATCGTCGGAGGAGCTAGGGACCTCATCGGTGAGAGTGGCTGTGGTTCACGTTGCGGGAGCTCCACTCCTCATATTGTGCATCGCTTCCTGACTCTGGAGGGGAGGCTGTGTGCTGGAGAAGCTGGTCACGCTGGGCTTCCTGACCTGTGCTCAACTGTTCTCCATCGTCAGAAGAGTGCAGGACCTCGTCGCCATTGGGGATGGCTGTGGTGCTCTTCAGGGCAGCCCTGCTTCTTCTTTTGAGGGTGACTTCTCGGCTCCTACGTAGAACCCTCAACACACTGCACAGCTCCTTCACCCTGTTGGCATAGACTTTCTAGTTCCACCGCTGACCTGTGGCCTTCCCAGCACAGAACCGTAAATAGTCTGGCGTGAGCCCTTATTGTGGGCTCTTAGATTCCCAGTTGGTACTGTGGGAGGCATTGTCATGTGTTTTGGGTCTCTAGTGGAACTCTTGCATGATATTGCTGTGGGATCCAGGCCCCCGGTTAAATATCCTGGGTCTTAGTGTAGTGGACAGATTTTCCTGCACTTTCTTGTGTTTAACTTTGGGTGACTATTATAAAACAGTATTACAAACCCTGTGTCCTGTAGCAGTTGTTCTCCCTGTAACCCCTGACTACAACAGGGTGTCAACGCTTACACAGCTCTGTAGTCTAATTTCAAGTTAGGGATTGTGATGCCCCCTGCTTTGGCTTTGTTGCCTAGAATTGTTTTTGTCATTTTAGGTCTCTTCTGGTCCCCCATGTGAACTTTGCTAATTGTATTTTGATTGGAATTGCTGTATAACTACTTTGTGAGTATGGCCATTTTCGCTACATTATTGATTGCTACCCAAGAGCAAGGGGATATATTTCCATTTACTGATATCCTTTGGAATCTCCTTTTTCAAAGGACTGTACTTCTTTCAATATAGAGATCTTTTACTTCCTTTGTTAGGTTGATTCCTAAATACTTCATTTTTGTGGATGCTATTGTGAAGGTGGTTGTTTCCCTAATTTCTCGCAGTGAGTCTGTTATCTCTGTACAGGAATGCTATTGATTTTTGAATGTTGACTTTGTATCAATCTATGCAACTGAACTTGGTTATTAAATCTAGAACTCTTTTGGTGGAGTTTTTGGCATTTTCTGTAGAGAACCATTCCCGGACCTCATCATAGTCCAGGAAGTTTGTAATCCCATGGAAAAGTTAATGGAATTCTAGCAAGTGAATTCCAATCTACCACTTCTAGTGCAACCCACAGTGAGAATAAAGACACTAAAGCATATCTATACTTGTGGGGAGTCCTGAGTCCACCTAGGGTGATGGTTAACCAGAACAAAGGCCTCCACCCAGGTTTTATTCATTCATGAAGATGAGAGTGGCTTGAGGATGAGTCACTATGAGAATGGCAGAAAGTACATGAGTATTATGAACAGGGCTAGGTAGGTGACCTGAAATTACCGCTGCAATATGCAGAGAGAAGGATATGCAGAAAGAGTAATCTATATAACACAGTTAGCAGTAGTATCTAATGTTCTGGTGTCTGTGCTTCAGCTCTGATGTGTAATCTTTTATGCCCTGAGAAGTCATAGTCTCTTATCTCCAGGCTCTATCTCCTTGGACTAAGCATGACTTTCTTTTCCAACCAGTTCATACATGTTTTTTGGGAGTTGTGAGGGCAGGGTAACACTGATCTGTCACCTTGCTTCAAAGACTACTCATCAGTACCTCAGCTAGATGGATTTGCATTGCTTCAAGCCTATTGAAGCGATAAGGAAAAGTCCTAACCAGCTCTGTACATATCAATACATGGAAGTGGAGCCAGGTTTAGCCAAAATGGAGATGACAGCTGTTCTTTCAAGGAGAGTCATCCAGGTTGCCCTCCACAGTTTTCTATGTAGAGTAGCATGTCAACTGCAAATGATGATAATTTAAATTCTTCCTCTCCTATCTTTATTCCTTCTATTTCTTTCTTTTCTCTAATCACTCTGGCTAATGTTTTCAGAACTATATTGAACAGAAGTGGTGTTAATTTACACCCTTGCCTTGGTCCTGATTTTAGAGTGAAAGCTTTCACTTTTGGGCCATTTAGTATTCTGTTGGCTGTTACTATGTAGTAGATGGTGTATTGGGTGATATACTATGTCCCCTCAAGTCCTCATATACTTTTGATGGGGCTGAGTTATTGGCTTGTTATTGGTTTGTTGTCTGGCATGGAGATTGGCAATGTGAGTGCTGCACCTGCCCAGGCGTGGAGCTGATGTACAGTGTAAAGGAGGCAGGTCTTCCCCTACTTTGTTTTCCACTCTCTCTTGCCAGCACACCTTGCAGTTTGCAGCTGCCATGAACGGCAGCCTTGCTACACCATGCTGCTTTGAAGCCAACTAAGTATGGGCTGAAACTCATGAGAAACTGTAAGAAATAAACCTTTCCTTCCCTAATTTTAGGTGTCAGGTATTTTGTCTCAGCAACGAGTAAAAAGTAACTAAGACAGATGGCTTTTATCAAATTGAGATAAAGACCATCTATTCCAATTTCATGTAGGGATTTTATCGTGAATGAGTGTTGGATTTGTGAAATGCTTTTTCTGCATCTATTGAGATGATCATGTGATTTTTGTCTTTGGCTATGGTGTATTGCATTTATTGATTTGGACATGCTGATGAATTCTACTAGATCATGGTGAATCTTCATGATGATTTGCTGCATTCTGCTTGCCAGTATCTTATTCAGGATTTTTTTGTGTCAAAATTTGTATTGGTTGGGTCCTGTGTCACCCCCAAGGACTCATGTAATTTGGATGGGGTTGAATCTGTCATTCCTGATTGGTTCGTTGTCTAGCGCTGGGATTGGTGATGTGAGTGCTTCACCCACCCAGGGGGGTGGAGCTGACATACAGGGTAAAGATGAGAGGAACACATGTCTTCTCTCTCATGCACCCTCTCCCTTTCCCTCTCCCTCCCTCCCTCTCTCTCTCTCTCTCTCTCTCTCTCCCTCTCTCTCTCTCTCTCTCTCTCTCTATCTGTCTTGCCAGGGTGCCTTGCTGTTTGGCAGCCACCATGAATGGCTGCCCTACCATGCCATTCTGCCTCAGAGCCAACTAAGTATGGACTTAAACCCCTCCAGAACTGTAAGGAATAAACTGTTTCTTCTCTAATTTTGGGCATCAGGTATTTTGTCTCAGCAATGAGTAAAAAGTAACTAAGACAACATTCATTAGGGAGTTTGATTTATAGTTCTCTTTTTTGTTTGAGTCTTTCTGTGGTTTTGATATTAAGCAAATACTTGATTCCAAGAATGATTTCAGGAGTATTTCACTCTCACTTACATAAAAGAGTGAGAAATAATGGCATTATATCTCTAAACTTCTTGTAGAATTCAGTTGTGTGTCCGTCAGGTGCTCTGCTTTTCTTTGTTGGTAAATTTTTAATTACATTTTCTATTTCATCGAGTCATATTGAGTTATTTAGAATTTTCATATCTTCTTGAGTCAACTTTAGTAATTCATGTGTATCTAAGAATCTGTCCATTTCTTCTGTGTTTTCCGTCTTATTAGAGTACACGTTCTCAAAGTAGGCATTGGCCTTCTAGATTTCTGTAGGGTCTGTTTTGATTTCAGTCTTTTATTCATAATTGTGTATGTTTGAGTCTTCTTTCCTTTTTTTGATAAGATCTTGTCAAGGTTTATCACTTTTGTTTGAATCTTTTAAAGAATCAGCTCTTTGATTCAATGATTCTTTGTATTGTTTTCTTAGCCTTAGTTGCATTAATTTCTGCTCAGATCCTTATCACTACCTTGCTTGTATAAGCTTTGTGCTTGACTGGTTCTTTTTCTAAAAGGTTGAGATTTTTAATTTGAACTCGTTCTGTTTTTCTGCCATGAGAATTTACTGCCATACATTTGTCTCTTCAGACAGCATTCGTGGTGTCTCATAAGTTCTGGTACGTTGTATTGCCATTATCATTCAATTGTGGATACTTTTTCATTGTCTAATTTTATCTGTGTCCCCTTTATTGTTTAGGAGGGTATTATTGACAGAAATTCATGGGGTAATTTCAATTCCTTTGCATTTAGTTAAGCATGTTCTATGGGTTAATATGTGGTCTGTTTTGGTGAATGTTCTGTGTGCATCTGAGAATGTGTATTTTTTTTTTTTTGTGGCACTGGGGATCAAACTCACAACCTCACGCCTGCCAGGCAGGTGCTTAAGCCACTGAGCCAAACTCCCAGCAGAATGTGTATTCTGATATTGTGGGGTGGAACACTGTTGACATCTACTAAGTCCATTTTTTTCATGGGTTTGGTTCAGATCTGGCATTCATTTTTAATTTTGTTTGGTCTGATTGATATATCTATTTGTGACAGTGTGGTATTAAGGTCCCCCATTGCAATCGTGTTGATGCTTATTTGATTTTTTATTGTTGTTTTTGATTTATAGATTTTTAATGTTTTAATTATAACAAACCTTTGAGATAGACAATACTTAAGTAAAAAAAATGACTCAGAAGATCTGTTTTTGTAAAGTAGCTCACCTATGATGTAAGGCCACTTCTGTTTCAAAGTGGATGCTTTTTCAACTGTATAATTCTCTTGCCATTAACTGTTAAGCATCCTATGTGGTATGTTATTGAGTAGAATAATTTAAATTATTCAGTATCTCCATTTCCTCTAGAAGTAGAGAAAGGACTTAAATGGCACATACATACTTTTTGCTGATGAAACAAAAATAAATAGGTATTTGCTTTCAAATCCAAATCCTCTGCATATTTTTTGTAATGATACTTTTTTCATTTACTCCCAACATATAAGCATTTAAAAGGGTGTCATAGAATAAGCTTATTTACATGATATTTTTGCAAACAAATGCAATGTATTTATTTAAAAAGATTGTATTAAGTTTATTGGTACAATTTAGATATACACAATGATCACATTCATCATAGGGAATGTTTACCTATACATAATGTATCCTGTTTTCTTTATTTCTTTATGTTTCAATCCCCTCTCTTCCCTTAAACCACTCTTCCACTCCTCATTTACAAAGCTTTGTTTCCATTTTATCCTTTTTTTAAATCACTGATTCCTCTTCCTTCTTCCTTCCCCCTTTCCCCTCCCTTTTTCTACTTTTGACCAATTTTTTCCTATTTCACTGTATCTTTGGTCCTTATTTGACCTTCAAGTTTTTCACATCAAAGAAACAATGCAATATTTACATATGTGTCTGATTTATTTCACTTAAGAGATGATCTCAAGGTGCATATGTTTCCCTAGGAATGTCTCAAATTTATCTTTTTATGGCTGAGTAGTAATCTGCTGTATAAAAAGACCGTGTCTTTTTATTCATTCTTTGCTTGATTACCATTTGGGGTGTTTCCAGGATTTAGCTATTGCAAAATGTGCTGTGGTATGATGTTTTCAATTTGCCTGGAAAGTAACACCACAGAATGATTGCAGGGTCAAATTAGACCTAGTTTTACCTAGTTTTTTTTAGGAATCCTAGATTTTGGATTCCTAGTTTTTTGAGGAATCTCTGCACTGATTTCTACAATTGCAACACTAGTGTGGACTCCCACCAATAGTGGAGAAGAGTTCCATTTTTCCCACAGTCTGCCAGCACTTGTTATTAGTTGATTTTTTAAAAATTATCATTTTTCTCCAATGAGGTGAAATGTCAGCATTGTTTTAATTTGCATCTCTTGAAGGACCCGTGATGTTGAACATTTTTTCATATATTTATTTGCTGTTTGTATTTCTTGCTCCAAGAATTGCATATTCATCTCAGAAGCCCATTTTTGAATTGGGTCTATGAATTTTCCCATTCTTTATATGTTTTATAAGTCTTTTGAGGGATCACTGACTAAAATATTTTTCCAATCCGTGGGTTGTCTTTTCACTCTTATTGGTAATTTCTTTTGCTGTGCAAAAGCTTTTTAATACATCCCAGTTGTTGATTCTGTGTAGTATTTCCAATGGGAATGGGGTTTCATTCATGAAATCTTTGCCTACACCTATGCCTTCAGTGTTTCACTTATTCTCTCTTACAGCAGGTTTAGTGTTTCTGTATTAATATGTAGATCTTTGATCCATTTGATATTAATTTAGTGCATAGTGGTACACATAGGTCTAGCTTTAGTCTTCAGCCTGTGGAAAGCCAATTGTTCCAAAACTATTTATCAAAGAGGCTATCTTTCTTTCAGTGAACATGCTTGGATTCTTTGTCAGAGATAAGTTGACAGAGTGTATTTGGAGTTGTTTCTGGATCTTGTGTTCCATTCATCTTCAGGTCTGAATTGATTTTTTTCCCCCAGTATCATTCTGTTTTTATCACAGTGGCTTTGTAGTATAATTCAAGCTAGGCACTCTGATGTTCCCTGCTTTGCCTTCATTGCCTAGGATTGTTTTTCCTACTCTAGGTCTTTTTTGTTTCCAAATCAATCTTAGGATTGTTTTTTCTAGTTCTGTGAGCTATACTAGTGATATTTTGATTACAATTGCTTTCAATCTGTATAATTATTTGGGGAGTATGGCCATTTTTACTATGTTGGCTCTTCCTATAAAAGAGCAAGGGATGTCTTTCCATTTTCTGATATCCTCTTCTATCTCCTTTTTCTGAGTACTGTAGTTTTCAGTGTCTAGATCTTTAACTTCCTTTGTTAGATTAATTTCTAAGTATTGCATTTTTTTCAATGCTATTATGAAGGGTGTTGTTTCCCTAATTTCTCTGCCTCCTTTTCTTCCTTTTCTATCAGCCCAGAAAGACATCCCAAGGTGGAAGTGCTTTCACACTTCCGGATGGAGAAGATCTGTGAAATTACAGACATTTGAATAGAGGAGTTGCTTTCAAAACTATGTGCTCTGAAGTCATATCAAACAAGGGTCTCTTCTTGCTCTTGATTTCAGTAGTCTGAACTAGGAAATCACTTCATGCTTTAGCTGCTACATCCTCAGCGAGTAAACCCTGGTGAACTTTTTCCCGCAGTGGTCAGTCACACTGAAGTGGTTTAATATCTGAGTGGATGAGCATGTGCTGTTTTAGGTTCTGAATATGGGTAAATGGCACCCTACAAGTTGACACTGAAAATGTCTGTCTGGACCATTTGGACTTGGTTGTTCTTTTTTTTTTTTTTTTCCAGAAAGGAAACAGCTTGTTTCAACACAAAGAGCTGCATTTGCATGAAAATACAACAGGCAATCTGCTCTGTGGATGCAGGCTGGCAGAGTCAACAGGGCAAGGGCAATGCCTGGACAGAGGTGCGTGGCTAGGACTCCCGTTGTGGGCGCTGTCTTCTCCTGCTTGGTGGAGAGGAAGCCATGGTGAGATGTGAGCAGACTTAAATGGGTCCTTGGAGGAGCTATCTATTTCAGTGAAGGGGTTTTGTTCCTTTTCCATGAGCTTGGAGATCTCGATGCTGGAGTCCTGGGAGTTGAGACTCCACAGACTTGGGGTGCGGCGTGTCTGTGACTGCCAGCTCAGGTTGCTGTACCGCGGGGCCCCCTCATCCAGGTCCAGCTTGTTGAGCTCATCAAAGCTCAAGTTGAGTGTGTGGGACACCTGGCCAGGGAGCTCAATGTGTGGCAGCTCTGTGTGTGAGGACTGGCGGACAGACTCCCTGTGGGCAGCTGTGGTGCTGGTGTTCTCAGTGAGGAAACGGGGGTCTTCAGAGACCACCTGGTTCTCTGCATTTCTCATGTCTTGCCCCGACCCATGCAGCTCCTGAGGTTCTTGGGGTGAAGGACCATGAGAGAATGAGAAAAATAAAAGACAAAGCTGGGGTCAGGTGGAGCCCTTATTCTCCTGATGGGAGCATGTTTATTTATATACTAGGAAGGATGATGTCAATTTCGGCCCCGCTGCCTATCAACCCATTGCTTTGATTGTCTAGGAGCCTGGTGTTTTTCTGGGCTGTAGCAACTTTTTCACGTTTGACCCAGGTGCTCTTTGTTTTTTGTTAGCGTCATGTCTGGGTTATGCCCTAGGTCAATTTCCAGCTTCAATGGCTCCCAACTATTTCTAATATTGTGCTTTTGAAAAGGAGCCAGTCTCCAAAATTCATATTCATCTCCTTTGTCAGCTCATCAATGTTATACTGGGCCAACACCCAACCATTTATGTTTGCCTTTCTGACGGTGGCACAGTGCTGCAGCAGCAGGCTCTGGTCCAGCCCCTCGATCTGCTTCAGCTTCTTGCACATGGCATCTACATCCATGGAGCTCAGGGACAGCACTGGTTCTGTGGCCGGGACTGACTCTAGACCACTGCTCTGCTCTCTGAGAGGCAAACTTGTTTTTACAGATGGACGTGAGATGAGATGTGAGTCACTGGGGTAATAACTGTGGTGTGTAAAGGTATGGGGCAAGGAATGGCCTGTTGCAGAAGGGGGTCCTGGGGACCGTCATACCACTGTAGTAGCTGCTGTGGGGCTGCAGGGATACCACCCTGCTTGTAAAGGGCCTGTTGAAGGACATGGAGGACAAGCAGATGGAGAGGGGCTGGCTGTACCCTAATGGCCCCCAAGAACCAGCCTCCTGCAAGGGCAGTGCTGAGTAGGCAAAGGCTCTTATGCTCATCTGCTCCCTGGTAGTGCACATGTCTGCAATAATCTCCTGAAGCTTGGGGTCCAGGTTCACTGTGCATGGCAGAAATGTTTTCACATCTCACATCACAAGAACCAGCGTCCTTGAAGACAAAAACACTTCAAAATTTCTTATATCTCTGTCAATCTCAAGCAGGGGCTCCACATCTTTAGTTGTTGGAATATTCTTTGATATTCTCTCATAGATGGTTTTTAAGGTCGTCTGGTTGGGAACACCATTGGCCTCCTCCAGGTACAGGATGAGCTATGAGGTCCAGTACAGCCACTGCTCAGTGAGGTTGATTCAGCTCACCAACCAGTCCCAGTTGAAAGTAATCTGATTTGCTCTCAGTAACTGCCCTGTCACGGAGCATCTTAGTTATTTTTCTCTCACTGCCAAGACAGAATACCTGACGCCCAAAATTAGGAAAGGAAAGGTTTATTTCTTCTAGTTCTCAGGAATTTCAGTCCATACTTAGTTGGCTCCAAGGCAGCATGGTGTAGCAGGACAGCCATTCATGGCGGCCACCAAACAGCAAGGCGAACCAGCATGAAAGAGAGAACATGCTTTCCTCTCATCTTTAGCCTGTATGTCAGCTCCACCCCTGGGCAGGTGCCACATTCACATCACCAATCCCAGCACTAGACAACACACCAATCACAAATGAAGACTCAGCCCCATCCAAATTACATGAGGCCTTGGAGGGGACACAGGATCAAACCCATACACAGAGACAATGTTGAACAACTGTCTCATGGTCTGAGGACTGATGTCACTGAACCAGTCCTCCGTGAACAGCAGTTTTGTAAGGTCAAAGGACATCTGCTGGGTGATGGTCCTCTTCATCTGCCTCCTTAGGTAGGTATCCCAGCTGGTTGAAGGCCATCCTGCTCCCAACCTTGGTCAGCTCCACCAGGCTATTCTGTGAGACTCTTCTGTCAGTGTCCTCCTGCAGCCCTGGAGTGTCTGAACACACAGTGTCCCTATTCATTGCAGAAGTCACCAGAAACTTCCATGCACTGCTCAGCCTGTGACTGTTGAGGAAGACGGGCAAGTGGACAACGTTGTGCACAGTAGGAGACTTTGGGGGCTTTTGGGCCTGGGAAGGTGGAGATCTGGGGAGCAAGAAGATAGCTGAGGATTTCCTGCTGGGTCAGGGATGGAGAGGGAAAGGGAAGGGGAAGTGAGGAGGGAGCCCCCACCCCCATCCCCATTGCAGCTTCTCACACATTTTAGATATACATAATAGTGACATTCATCAGTGAGATTTTGCACCTGTATATGATATATCTTGATTTCTCTTTTTTCTCCCAATCTCCTCTCCTCCCTTCAACCCCTCTTCTACTCATTCACAGAGCTTGGTTTCCATTTTATCCTTTTTTTCTGTTCTCTTCCTTCCTCTCCCCCTCCCCCATCTTGTGCGCCTTCCCATTTGAGGTTTTACTTCCCATTTCATAAGAGCTAGGATGCATTCCAGTCCTTTACACTTCCCATTTCTCACAACACAGAAATGATAGGATATTTACACATATGTTTGCTTTTCCCTTCCTTTCTCCTTTCCCCCATCACAGTTTCTCTTTCCTTTTGAATAGTTTCTTCCCAATTCACAATATCTATTGTACATTTTGGATCTTATTTACTCATTCAGCTCCTCACAATAGGGAGACAATATGATGTCTACACATGCGGGTCTGATTTATTTCTCTTATGAGTATGGTCTCGAGTTACAGCCATTTACCTATAAAAGACTCGAGTTTAACCTTCTTTTGCAATGGCGTACTACTGAATGCACTTTTGTAATGGCTTCCCTTGGATGAAATTGTAGCAAAACACCTCCCTTAGGTAGGTATAGATCATAAACTAAGGGACTTTAGGTTACCCGATTGCCTTCACTGAGGATAATGCACATTATCTCACCTGAATGTGTAAAACAGAAGACCTGGCTCAGTAAAGGCAGACTCATAGACTCAGTCAGTGGGATTTGGATCAAACAGGATCATCATTGTGAAAAAGTACAGCTGTTGCTACCTGACTGGGCATTTTGGGGTAACATATTTATTGTTTAATTCTTACCATGTCTCTAAACCTCAGGGCTCATATCCAAAGCTCCTCATTAGACCAAAAATGTTTCTCTCATTCTGGTCCCAGGTGAGATATTCTGAAAAACTAACTCTGTAGAAATCAGGAACTCACAATGACTGATTCCCTAACTCCTCAAGGCAGGTGTGCCTCATCCAACTCTCTTCATACATAAAGTTTTGTACATTGGCATCCTTGGTATACTAGCTGTCATGTCTGCCCTGAAGAAAAGAAAATGGTGTTTCTTACAACCTCTCAGCCATCATTGCATTCAGCACTGGTGGAGTTGTGCTGCATTTATTCTTGAGCATGACCAGAAAATGCGAATCTCCTGCTTTATCCCTGCCAGCTTCTCACCAGGGACTCAGATGTTGTTCTCTGGATCTATATGGGTGCAATATCAGATTAGAGTTTCTTCATGCCAGCATCCATTGAAGGAGTGGAAAGAAATATACAGCCTTGACCTGGAACCTTCAAGCTGATGGCTGATAGCTTATGATTATAAAATGGTGGGCGTTCAGTGAACACAGCTCATAATTATTCAATTTTGGCTGTTATCTTAATGTCTGAGGAATTTCTAACATTAAAGGTAGAAAATGAACAACAGAAAATTAATTTCCAGGAAAGCTTTAGGTTCACTCTTTATTCAGGGGAATACTCATGGACATTATACATGGTTGTGCTTCTTTTTTTCTTTTCAAGCAGCAATCTGCTTTCTATTTCCGGTTTTTATCATGAGAAAAATACACACAGCAAAATTTTCCATTTTCACTACTGTGTTTAATTACACTCATTACACACATGATTAGCACACCTTCATCTCTAGAAATTCTTTATCCTTCCAAACTGAAATCACATATGCATTTTTAAAACCCCCTCTAAAGTCTGTTCCCAAACCTGCCAGCCATCATCCCAATATAGTTCCATGAGAAAGTAAAGCCATTACATTACAGAGTTAAAGTGTCCAATAAAGAAGGCAAGATTCATAGCCTGGGTATTAAAAATTACTTCATTTGCCAAATTAAATATCAATCCACACATCAGTTTAGGCAATTTTACTGTATAGTGTCTTCAGGGTACTTTTAATATTTATGTTTCTCAGGCTACAGATAAAGGGATTCAGCAAATGGGGCTACAGTTGTGTACATCACCGAGGCTACTGTAGTATTTTTTGAGGAATATAACACAGCTGATCCAATGTGCACTCCAAAGCCTGTTCTTTAAAATAAGCAACTGGCAAGTGGGACACACATGTAGAGAAAGCTTTATATTTCCCACCTGATGATGGGATTCTCAGAACAGAGGAAACAATTCTATAGTAAGAGAAAAGGATCCCAGAGATGAAAAAAAGCCAAATGTGGCAACAACAAAATATATGACAATGTTGCTGTTAAAAGTATCAGAACAGGAAAGACCAAAGACTTGAGAAGGATCACAGAAGAAATTAGAAATTTCCACATCCTTGAAGGCAGTAAACTGTAAGACAACCAAATGGTGCAACTGGGATTCTGAAAGACACCAAAACTAAGAAGATGCAGACATGAAGGTTCACAATGGCTGGGTAATGCAGGGGGTGGCCGGTGGCCACTAGTCACAAGCCATCACAGTTAGCAGCATGTCATTCATGTATCTAAAAATGAGAAAAAAAGACATCTTTGTGGGGCAACCCTCATAGGAGATGACTCTCTTTTGAGTTAGGATGGCTCCATTATCTTTGGAACCATAGTGGAGGTGAAATCAGTGTCAGCTGAGGACAGACTGGAAAGGAAGAAGTATGTGGGAGTGTGGAGGTGGGAGTCTGAGCTGATGGCCAGGATAATGAGCAGCTTCCAAAGCACTGTGACCAGGTACATGGTCAGGGACAAGCCAAAGAGGATGGGCTGCAGGTCTGGATCCTCTGAGAGGCCCAGGAGTTGGAATTCTGAGATTTGTGTTAAATTTTGTGCCTCTCTATTGCTCACAAACCTTTGAAGTAGAAAAGAGACTGGGAGAAATGAAATATAATTAGGCACTCTGCATATATTCTTAATTCAAGTATTTCTCATTAATGGATTCAGACTTGTATTTGATAGTTCATGAATGGAATATATTTTTATGTCAGTTTTTTTCTAGTGTTCCTTCATTCTTAAGTTTTCTGACTTTCTTCCTTCATGGATGTATGCAGTTAGTATTTTTTATCTTTTCAAAATTATTCTAGACTTCCAGGAAAATGGCCAAAAAGATAACACTGCGATAGGGAGACTCCCTGGAATATACCATCCAAATGCTGGAATATAAAATAATATAATAACAGAAGGAAAAAAGAGGGAGATGGATCCTCTGGACCCAAGAAGAATCTAAAATGAGAACTGTAGCCCACAGAAAGAGTAAAAAAAAAAAAAAGAAATAACCAAACAAAGGTGAAGACTGGCAGCACCTCTGACCAGAGCCGAACCTAATTAGCTGCAGGAAGCAATCTGGGAAAGTGTGATTAAAGTGCTGGCGATGCCCGATTGAATTGCTGTGCCTGCGGTGGTAATGGTGGAGGCAACGATCGATCGTGGAACAAGATGGTCGTGAGCAGGTGAGTGAGTGAACCCAGTGGGCCTCAGCCCCCCACCCCCCACCCCTGAGGGAGAACGAGGGACTGGCATCCATCTTGAGACCAGAACCGCATCTATTTAGGCACGGTTCCCTGCTCCCACTGTGCCCTGGAGGGTCCTGGTGGAATCTGGAGACCAAGGCTGCACAGGCACCCTGGGGGTGATAGGGGAAGTTTGGTGGACGGCCTGGCACAGGTTCCCAGGCAGCGGACCCACCCTCATACACTGCACCAGACATCCACAGAGTGGAAATAGGCTGGGGAAAGGCAGTGGACCAACACAGGCTCACTGTAGAGAAATCAGGAGATCCCTGAATAGCCCAGGAAAATGCCAAGACAGAAAGGTAGAGGGTGCTCTCCAGCCTCCAATACAAGCAGAACAAATCCAGTAGAAGCAAATGCAGAAAAGGTCGGGAACCCAAAAATTAAACTCTCAGAGGAGATGACAACTGAAGTGGAGAGACAACTCCATGAAGCAATAAAAGAAATTAAAGTGGCACTGTTAGCCCAACTGAGAATTGAAATGAAATACAAAATAGGGGAATCGCTAAGCACCTCTAAAGGAGACATAGCTGGTAAGGTGGAGGATGGAAAATCAAAGGAAATTGAGAATAAAAAAAAACAAAAACTTAGAACGCATCAAACAGATTCAGAGAGACTACCAGGAAATCAAAGACTCCAATGAAAGTTGGCAGAACCACCTGAAGGAAACTAAAGATAGTCTTTCAAATTTGGAAGAAAGACTGGCAACCTGGGAGAGAGAAAGGAAAGACTTCCTAAAAATAATAAGAAATCTGGAAGTGGCAGTGCAACAGCTGCAAGACAACCCAAGGAAATGTAATTTATGAGTACAAGTGTGAGTGAAAAAGCAGGGGTCAATACAAATCAAATTAAAAGCCTATTTGCAGAAATAATTTCAGAAAATTTTCCAAGCATGGGAACAGGAAGAGACTTTCAAATAACTGAAGCATATAGAACTCCAGCTAAACATAAGCAAAATAGGCCTACACCCAGACATATAATAATCAAGATTCCAGAAATTCAACACAAAAACAAAATATTAAAAGTTATTAGAGAAAAGAGACAGATTACCTACAAAGGAAGGCCCATCAGAATCATGACAGACTTCTTAACACAAATCATCAGGTCAAGAAGAGCTTGGAGTGAAATATTTCAAACCCTGAAGGAAAATAACTTCCAACCCAGATTGATGTACCCTGCAAAATTATCTTTTAAAATCAATGGAGAAACAAGATACATTCATGACAAAGAACAACTAAAGGAATTTATGACAACCAAGCCAACCCTACAAAGAATACTGAAGGACATTCTAGAGAGAGATAAAAAAAAAGTCCACAGCTCCAGAAACAGCGACAGAGGGATACCACCAAGCAGGGCAGACAAATGAATAATCCATCAACGGGATTTAGGTCCAGTATTGTTTTCAATGAGCTCTTTAGTTTAATCCTATTCTACCTCGACCGACCTAACTTTATCACAAATGATGACAAAGATAGCTATTGTAAAGATAACAAAATTTATAAGGGTAGCCTTCAATGATATATGATCACCTTGCTTCAAAACCAGGTATTGCTTTCACTGCTCTGTTCTGAGGGATTTTAACCTATCTTAGTGTGTTTGTGTTACAACAGATTATATAGGCAACTGCCTTGAAGCTAATTTGAGGCATTATAGAAATCAACATTGCATTACTATGTATTGCCTCCAATACCTTATTCGTTATTGGTTTTATTCAGTACTATTTCATTCGACTATATTTGGCCAATTGGTAAGGGCATTTAGTTTGAAGACATTAAGAGGTATTACAAGGGGATCCGAGGAAGGAAGGTATGGAAAAAAGACATAGATTTATATGAGGGAGTTAATAAGATAGTTTGAAAGACTATGCTACTAAATGCATTAACTGGTGAGAGAGAACAGTTGATATTCATATGATCAGATCAATCCTACATGTCTTTATCTGTCAATCTGAACAGCCCCCTTAATGGTAATGATATACAATGTTGCAACCACTATAAAATTCCAACCATCTAAATTCCTAAATCTATAATTTTACAGTATCGGATATGTTGTTGTTGTTTGTTGATCCCTTTAGTTTTTTGTTTCTCTTATGTAGGACCATTCTTTTATCCTTTATTGGTTTCACTCTGAACTATTTCACTTGATTATATTAGACCTGATGTTATGGGTAGTTATTTCAATGATAACAAGAGGTATTCTAAGGGGAAAGGAAGGAAGGAAGAGAAAAGGAAAAAGACATAAATTTATAAATGTGTATAAATAAGACAGTTAAAACTATATTACTAAATATATTAGCTATTGAAAAAGAAAAGTTAATATTCCTGAATTGATAAATCTTACATGACTATATATGTCAATCTGATCAACCCTATGAAGGTAACGATATGCAATATTGTAACTACTGTCAAACTTCAACCATCTCAGTGTGGAAACCTACAATGTTATCGTATCAGATTTGTTGTTGTTCTTTGCCTTTTTTGATTTTTGTTTCTATCTTCTGTGACTATTTTCTCTTAAATAAAAAAATTATTCTAGTGTTCCTTCATTCTTATGTTTTCTGATTTCCTTGCTTCATGAATGTATGTACTTAGTAGTGTTTATCTTTTCAAAATTATTCCATATCTTATGCCCATCTTTGTAACTTTGTAAACTTCAAACTTCGAGAAATATGGTCTGTATCTACATATATCCATGACATCAAATTCCCAAAAGTGACATTAGTGTAAATTACAACTTTAAATTTATTGATACGCTTTTAAAATTTTTTATTAGTACATGTTTGCAATATGTAGCAACTACATTTAGCTTGGGAAATTAGCACATATAACTAATACATCTTGTTCACTTTTACTGCCCTGCTCAGGCCTCTCCTCTCTCCCTTGCTTCAGATCTTCTTTTCATTCTACAGAGTCTACCTCCTTGTCTCCTAACACAGCTCTTTTACTTCTCTGTTTAAATTATTTATGTTGAGAATCTCTCATATTAGAGAAACCATGAAATACTTAAACTTCTGTAACTGATTTATTTCATTTACAATTATAGTTTTAAGTTTTATCCATTGTCTTACAAATGACTCAAATTCATCTTTGTTTATGGCTGAGTAGTACTGAATCGTAAAAACATACCACATTTTCTTTATCCATTCATCTTCAGAGTATTTAAAATTATAAAATATTAAACATTATAAGGTTTTCCTATAAACACTTTTATTTGCATCAATCTCATAAGTGTCTTGTGGAGGAAGTAGATCTGTGCTCTTGTCCTGTTTTATTTCTTTTTTCAAAAATACAGTTTCTGGGCTGGGGATTTATCTTAGCAGCACAGGTACCTGCCTGACAAGCATGAGGTCATGAGTTCGATCACCAGTACCAAAAATATAAATAAATAAATAAATAAATAAATAAATAAATAAATAAAACACAGTTTCCTATATGGGCCTGATGACACCATTCTTCTGAACATAATCCATCTCATACAAAGTTGGGAACTTTAACACCAGGGAATCTTCCACAGTCCATATATGTATCCCAACCTTTTAATACCTTAATAGATCTTTCTCCTTAATCTTTCTAATACATGGACTCAGATCTTTTATTGCTGCTACATAAAGGCAACTTGGCTCCATTATTCGGTCAGGTTTCAATTATATTTCATTGTGATAAAAGACAAAACAGAAAAATACAGAAACTATTGACACACATGGCAGCACATCACATGGAAAATAAACATGTACTAATAAACTGACTTAGAGGTGTGTCTACATCTATGGGACATCTGTGAAAGGAATGAACATGCAGACAGGAACACACTAAGCATCTTCATGTCATGTTTAAAGACAAGCATTGTGGCTCAGGGGAGGGTCCTTTCAGTGTTTAACACAGGGGTTTTATTTCTGATGATCCTCTGGGCCAAGCAGGGTACAGGCTCTGGGTATCGACACATTATTTCTCTCCAAGTATGTGCATATAATTACACAAAGACAAACATACAATGTCCTGCAACAGAAATAAAAGAGTAAATTCAGGTTCCTGAAAATAATTGGTAGAAAAATTATTCTTATGATGAATGGTGTTGACAATTAATTTTATTTGGCTCTAATTTTATTCACTATAATCCCAGATGAAGTGCCTCCATTCTGTGTAAACTGTGCAGTTGATGCTGTTAGAAATTATTACTATTGAAAATGCAGTGTCTCAAAGATAATTCTTTCTCTGTGATTTTTTCAGATATTAGAGAGTTTCTCTGTGTCAATGAAATAATAAAAGATGAAATTAGTAAACTTAAATTGACTTATATGGTTCAATAAACTAACAATTTTCATTGTTTCCCAACCAAGAGAAAGATTTAAGCAGAGGTTCAGGTCTAAATGCAGGTGGATCTGAGGTGCATTTTTAAACTCTCTTCAATGTCCTAAATGATAGGGTCGCTGGGTGGAGGTAACAATATGCAACATAACAACCACTGTTAAATTCTTGTCATCTTGTTTTGAAAGCCTATATCATTGTTTTGAGTTTTTTGCTGTTGTTGTAGTTGTTGTTTGTCTCTTACCTGTTTTGTTTTTCTTTTCCATGTTTTTTCTCTTTAAAACAATATCTGAAATGGTCATGTAATCAAGACCTGATATAATGTCTCTTTTTTGGATTTTTTCAGCTAGGTATAAGCATGGAATAAAACTAAAAAACTGTGAAAATATCCTGCTATGTAGGCAAGAAAGATATCTGCTGAACTATAAGGGGTTCACTTTGTGAATAATCCTTCCTTGTGACTTAGGAAAGTCCTTCCTTTGGTGGACGAAGCTAGTACCATTCCATGCTCTGCTCTGGGTTCTATCAGAAACCTCCAAAAGGATGAGCACAGTGAGCACAGTGACTCTTTTTGGAGTGACTGGGAAATGAAGAGACTGATTGTGTTGTTAAGGGGAAAACTTGGCAGGAGTAATACTTACATGATTCATATAATTCATACTATGACTCAAATATGATTTAATACTTTTCCACCTAACAATCTATTGAAGGTTCCATTAAACAGTCACACTTTTCTACTTTCTCTAAGCAATAATAATGTGGGCACCTATGGCTACAAGAAGACAAAACATATGAAATAAGCTACACAAAACAAATGGTTCAGTGCTTGGAATATAGAAAGCCCTCAAAACTTGCTCATGATGTTATGGTTACTATGACATCCTCCTTATCATTACCTTCTTAATTCTTTTAGAGCACTTAGGAAACACTGAAGACACAATTTCTGCCATTATTTGTGAGATTAAAATGAGAAGCAGAAACAAAATGTGTATGCATTAAACTCAATATAATAATTCTGGTTCCACATGACAACCAAGAAGATAAAATTTTCATCCCTTATAAATGATATTTTTCAGACATGTAGCCTCCCATCTAGCTAGCCAACCTGTCAAGTTTCTCCTTGTGATGAGGAAACAATAATTTCAAGGATTGGACCTGTATCAATGAAGTCCCTTTCTGCAGAGAGCAGATCCAAAGACCATCTAATATTTGCTGCTCAATGAAGGCTGTCTCTCCACTTAGGATTGAAATTAATACATATTCATATAGGAGTGTCCTGATTCAGACAACCATAGAAGTGGGAACATAGCTCTAGAGCTCATTGGGCTTCAGTCCTCTGACTGAAAAACTGGAGGTGAGAGTGATTGTTGATGACTACATGACCTTGGAGGCTCAAAGCACAGAACTCAAAATTAGCCTAATTGACCCATGCCATCGCAATAGTCATACACTTCCAAACACCAACTCAAGAACAAAACAAAGAAAAATAATTATCTGCAAGAGGTTTTGTGTTTGTCCTCTACTGAGGTAAAGCTGATGTGTTCCAGTCACTTCCATCATTTGTTTATAATTTTGAAATGTTCATCTGACTTTACTAAATTTTTTGGTTTTTTGTTTTGGTATTTTTGAGACAGGATCTCACTATGCAGTTCAGGCTGGTCTTGAGCTGACTTTGTAGATCAGGCTGGTCTCAAACTCACAATGATCTCCCTGCCTCCAGCCTCCCCAGAGCTGGGATTATAGGCATGCACCACCATGCCCAGTTTAAAATGTACAGTTTTAACCATACTAAATATATATTTCAAGTACTTCAATTAGAGTTACAGTGTTGCAAAACTCTTGATATCATACATCTTTGGGAATAGTTCACTCTCCAAATTTAAAATTTTTATTCAAGCTTTAAATTTCCTTTCCATTCTATTAGTATTCCACTATGAAAAATCATGAGAAGTTGAAGCCATGACACATCTAGATGTCAGGTTGCTTTGCTTTTTCCAAATTATATTCAAATGGATGTTACAGGTCCTAAGACTAGACTATGATGCTGCAGTGTCTGCCCAGAGAATTAATAATGCTCCTGCCCTTAAGGCTGCAGATGAAAAGATTCAGCATGTGGTGGCCCTAGTGTGCATCACCAAATGCACCGCACTATTTCTGAGAAAGAGTGGTGCAGTTGAGGTAACATATACTCTTATTCCTGTTCCATAAAATATGCAGATGACAGATGAAGCTCATAACTCGAAAAGACTGTATACTTACTCCAAAAGATGAGATCTTCAGAAGGAGAAAATAATTTTAGTAAGATAAAGATACATAAATTTGGAAGAAAAGTATACACGTATATACTTTGTAAAATTCCACCAGGATATTTTTATATCTGATAAATAAATTCAGCAAAGTGTCTGGATACAAAGTCAACACACAAATGTCAAAAGCACCCCTTTATACCAATACCAAACACACTAGGAAATAGGGAAGGATTTCTATTTGCAACATAATCAAAAAGTTAAATACCTCTAAATCCAATGAAGCAGAGAGGTGAAAACCTTTTACAGTAAAAAAAATTATAGAACACTGCAGACAGAAATTAAAAGACATTAGAATGGAGACAAGTTTGTTCATAAATTGCCAGGATGAATATTGTTAAAATAACCTCATCACCAAGAGCAATGCCCAGATTTAATACAATTCCTACTAAAATACCAACAATATTCTTTAAAGACCTAGAAATACAACCTTAAAATTGATGTGGAATCAGAAAACATAATAACCAAATCATTGTTGAGCTAAAAGAGCAATGCTAGTGACCTCACAGTATCAGATTTCAAATTCTACCACAATCCATAAGAATGAAACGTGATATGACACAAAAAAAGACATAGAGGCAAATGTTCAACTCTTTTGGCCATTTGGGGAATAAAAATCAAACTACATTGAGATCCCATCTCACAACTTCCACAATGCTCATCATCAAGAATACACAAAACAACAAATTCTGGTGAGAATGTGGTGGTGGTGGTGGGGAGGACCCTTTTACAGACTTGATAGGAACGCAATGCAAATATCTTTTGATGTAGCAATACCACTCCTGGTGTATCTACAGGAGTATTAAAGAAATCTATTACATCAATACATGTAGAATCATTTTAGTGCAGTGAACCTGCCTGCAGGTCCTAAAAGAAACAGGGGTCTCGAGGAGAGGGCATGGAGATGGGGGAGGGCAATGCTGGGGAGAGAGAAAGGAAGACAAGACGAGCAATTCCGATCAAGTCTTCATTTATTGCGGAAATGTTCAAGGTTTATATAGAAACGGGAGTGGAAGCTGTCATCGTATGGGGGCGTGGACAGGCCGTCGTCACTTCCCGGTGGGACAGGGGAGGATCATGGGAAATGTAGGCTGACGCACCGGATGCCCATAGGCCAGAGAGGCGGGGCGGCAGCTGTGAAGCTTTACCACTCTCTACATCTCCTCCCTTTTATTTTATTACATCAGGAGTATGGCAGACCCTGGGAGAACAGCGCCTGTCTTAGGTCTAGGACTCTCCATATGAACCCAATCATGCCTTACCCGTCATGGGCATGCAGGACAGCAGTTGGTCCTGTGCCTGTCTTAGGCGGCTGATGGCGTAACATATGTGTCCTAGTTGCCCATCTC
>RJWM01031658.1:0-12303 GCA_004363535.1 Dasyprocta punctata | reverse complement strand
AATAGGAGTAGGCAGAGAGTTCATGAATAAAAATCAAATTGCACGGAAAACACTTCCAAGAATCAACAACTGGGATCTCATCTTACTAAAAAGTTTTTGCATGTCAAAGGAAATCTCCAACAGAGTGAAAAGAAAACACGCAAACTGGGAAAATATCTTAGCCAATTGTCCATCAGACAAAGGACTTCTATCTAAAACATATAAAGAATTAAAAGAAATCAGGCCCCTAAAATTCAAAGATGCAATCCAAAAATGGGCATCTGAGATGAATACACACTTCTCAGAGAAAGAAATACAAATGGCAAATAAATATATGAAAAAATGTTCAACATCAATGGTTATCGGGAAATGCAAATTAAAACAACACTGAGATTCCAACTCACTCCAGAAAGAATGGCCAAGATTAAAAAATCAAGCAACAACAAATGCTGGACAGGCTGTGGGGAAAAACGAACTCTTCTCCACTGTTGGTGGGAGTGTAGACTGGTGCAACCACTGTGGAAGTCAGTGTGGAGATTCCTCAAGAAGCTAGGATTAGAGATCCCATTCAACGCAGCTATCCCATTTCTGGGCATTGTCCCAGAAGAATTGAAAACATCGTATCATAGTGATACTTGTGCACCCATGTTGATAGCAACCCGATTTGTAATAGCCAGATCTTGGAAACAACCCAAGTCCCCATCAATCAAAAAATGGATAAAAAAGATGTGGTATTTTGATATAGTGGAGTACTACTCAACTACTAAGAAAGATTGCATTGAGACTTTTATAAGTAAATGGACACGACTTGAGACCATACTCATAAGTGAGATAAATCAAACCCACATGTGTAAATATCATATTGTCTCCCTAGTGTAAGAAACTGAAAAAGTATATATGATCCAAAATCTATAATAATACTATGTAAGGGTAAAAAACAGCTCAAAGAGCAAAAGTAATTGGGAAGGGAAAAGGGGCAAAGAGGGATGGGAAAAGGCCAAGATACAAATCGGTTTATATGTATATGTAAGATGACTAAAGCGAACACACTGCTGAATGTATTAGTCACTGAAAAAGAACAGTTAATACTCATATGATTAGATCAACTTTACATGTCTATATCTGTCAATGTAAACAACCATTTTGAAGATAACAAGATGTAATATTGCAACCATTGTCAAGTTTCTATCATCCTGTTTTGTAAACCTGTAATGTTACTGTTGTGCATTTACTCTAGTCATTCGTTTGTCTCTTTTGTGTTTTGTCTTTCTAATATGTGTCTTTTTTTTCTCTTAAAAAAAAGAATACCCAAGCATACATCATATTTTGTAAATCATGGACAGCAGTACTCTGTTTCTCCAGGTGCAAATTTACCAATAAATTTAGCAAGAGATGTGTTGGATCACTTTGTAAGAACCTGTAAAGTTCATTTGTGAAGACTAATGAAATGAACTTTAAACAATCTGGACTAAACTTTTAAACAATTTTGATGTTGAATATTAGATGCTAGTGTGACTCCTGATTCCTGATAATTGATATTCCAGAAAAGTGTAAGAGAAAGATAGAGAACCAGTGATACTATACTAGTCAAAATGCATGCTAAACCGGGTGTGGTGGCGCATACCTTTAATCCCAGCACTCGGGAGGCTGAGGTAGGAGGAGCCTTGTGAGTTCGAGGCCGGCTTGGGCTACAACGTGAGTGCAAGGCTGGGCTGAGCTACATAATGTGACCCTGCCTCAAAAAAACAGGGTTGGGAATCTGACTCAGTGGCTTAAGCACCTGTCTGGCAGGTGCGAGGTTGTGAGTTCAATCCCCGGTGCCCCCCCCCGCAAAAAAAATACATGCTAAAGTTTTGCCAGTTCATGATGCTGATGATCATTATTGTCATTTTCACTATTGATCATCTAACAATAAAATAGTATATTGTTCTAGGTTATTCAAAGAGGCCTACAGGTCATACACAGGCTTTTTGAATGTATTTGGATCTAGTGTGTGTGATAGTGGGATTAAAAATGTGATACTGGAATCAGTTCACTGTCTGATGCTAGAATTAAACATGTGAGTGTTACTCACCCTTAACGCATGTGGCTTTGAATATCATATAAGAGACAGAAAGAGAGCCTTTTTGCTCATTGCTTGACATTCACTTGCTGCCTTCTGCCAGCTCTGCTCTGTGATGAATTATTTCGCCTTTGCAGTGCCCCTCTGCCAAGTCACCCCAACTTGGAGCCAGGCAGCTATGAACTGAAATCAGTATGAACTATGAACTAAAGTTCTTCCTTTAACTTTGGGTGTTAAGTATATTGTCTCAGCGAATAAGACAGTGCGGATATCTGTAAATTTCAGGAAGCCTGCAAATTTCTGACAACTTGATTAGAAGAATTTAATTTACAGAATAGTTTACTTCATTTCCCTGATTGCAGTAGAAAATTGGGTTTATAGGTCATATTTCAGAGATTTCATTTTTAGGTGAGGGAGGGAATTATGAGTCCTTACCCTCTTACTAAGGCTTATAGTATATAAGACTGTTTGGAAATGGAAACAAAATAGAAAAACATTTAACAAAGTATCATAACAGCATCAATTGGGAAAGTACTTAAAGCTGAAGTTTTTCTGCTGATAAGTATTGGAAATATTGTATCTTTTATTATTTATGAAAAAGTGTTCCTTAGGGAAATCACTTTAGATGACATTGATATAAAGAGGTTATTTTGTACATTATAAATTTATGGAGGTTATGCTCTCGCCTGAAATATATATGAACATTTTTCTGAAATGCAATCATGTTTGGTCTTTTTGATATGTTGTCCTTTGCTCAAAATTTAAGCAATAATGCATTTTGAAATGTTGTTAGCATACAACTTTGTTCCTGAGACAAAGCTGTAACATTCAGATAATGCATTTTCTACTCATAAATTATTGTCAGCGTAAGATAGCGGGGATAGGTGTAATTAGCCTATCATATGTAACAATCAGAAGGTAAAATGTCTTTCTTATTTCTCTTCTACATCAAAATTCTTGGGTCACAGCAGTTTGGTTAGTTAGGAATAAGGGACCAGCATACTCTTTGACTCTTTCCTTAACATCTGTGAGTATTCTGTTGTAAACTTTCTCTTCCTTTATAAGGCACTTGAACATCTGACACCCTTGAAGTGTAGTATGATTTTATTCTTCCCTTCAGGAAATAGATTTTATACTTCAAGAAGAGGTTCTGTAACAAATTTAGCCTACTAAGTTAAGATCAGAACCAGAAATGTTTGTTTGACTGAGTTCAGCCTCAGAAATGCATTGTTCATCGATTATACTATTTTATATTTTCATTTCTAAAATAATTTGGTTTTGGTTTTAGTATTGTCTCTGACTTAAAAATGACCTTTAGTAAATAAAAATTCCTTAACATTTAATAGGATGGCTTATTTGATTTCTACACACTTTGCATTTTACTCTCAGACTGACTGATTCATGTGGAAACGTTTTTAGATGTGAAAATTTTTCATTTGAAAAATGCATCTAAAAATATATGTCTAATACAGACATTTGCTATTGATCAGACTAAAAAGAGGTAAGAGTAATCCCTAGACGAAAAAGATTATTATCTTTTTTTGCATCTTAAGTATACCCCAAGGAAGAAAGATAAATACATCACTCCCACCCCAACCGGATAAAAGAAATCATTTTCAAAATCATGTTTATTTAACTCTGATTGTAAGTAAATTAATATTAAATGAGATTTAATAATGAAGTAGTGTTAATACAAACCAGATTCTTAAGACAACTAACACTGAGTATTGTGTGAATGCATTATGAAAAAGGATATCTGAAAAACTGTAAGCTTTTTAAAAAATCAAAATCTTGAACATTGAAAATGTATGCAACATTATCATTTCAGAATTTAGGAAAATAAAAACTTTGAATTTACTGAATGATTAAATATATTGTTTTTTATTATTTAATTCAACATAGTAGCAGACGCACAGTGTTTCCTCTGCTCAAATAGTGTTTTAAGTGATTTACTATAAATTCCTTATTCTTCACTGCAACCTATGATGGAGGGGCTATATTCATCTTTCCTTTTTCAGAGGAACCTGAAGCCCAAAAATTCTCAATGCTTTGCTTAGGAAAGCCAAGCAGGGTCAAATTATTTAATGATAGAAGCTGTGTATCCCACACAGGCAAATCACTATTCACACAATATTCAAAAGTCATGTTCCTAACCAGTGCATTATGCTGCCTTTTGTAAATGGTTTGTCAATAAATGAAAGTCAATTCAATTACTACCTATGACACATTCTTTTCAGAAATATGATGGAACTACTCTAAATTTTTTTTGATTATGCAAAGGTTTCCTAACATTTGAACAAATAATGCTCATGTCTCATGTATCTGACACTTTCACAGTTATTGTATACACAGACAATACAGTTACTGATGGTATAAGCTGGACATGGTTGTAAACCAGCAAGCTGATCATTATACACATTTTAATTTTTATTTTTATAAATATATGTTTGCAGTACATAGTAATCACATTCATCGTTGGGAGCTACTACATGTACATAATGCATTTTAATGCTTTTTTGTGACCTTCACCCCCTCCTTCATCTTTTGTTCTCCTTCCCATTTGAGAAAGATTTATCTCTCTACTTTCTATTATTTACTCTTTATTTTGCTTTTTTTTTCATAATTTGAGTTTATCATATAAGAGAAACCATGCAATATTTAAACTGTGTGTCTGATTTATTTCACTTAGTTTTGTGGTCTCAAAATGCATCCATTTTCCTATAAATGACTGAAACTTATTCTTCTTTATGGCAGAGTTGTATTCTATTGAATAAAATACCATATTTTCTTTATTCATCTGTTGATGAGCATATAGGCCACTTCCAGGATTTAGCAATTATGAGTTGTGCTGCTATAAACATGGACATGCATGCATCACTATAACATGATGTCTTTAACTCTTTCAGGAAGGTACATAGATGGGGAATAACTGTGTTCAATGGAATTTCTACTTTCAGTTTTTTGAGAACTCTCCATGCTGATTTCAATAATGGTTGACTACTTTATATTCCCACAATGTAAGAATGTTCCTTTTACCTACAGCCTTGCCAGCAATTATTACTATTTGACTTCTTTTTAAATAATTTTTAATAGTACCTGTTTGCTGTACATGCATTTTACAAACATCTTGGGTAGTTGGTTCATGTACCTAATACAGTTTATGTCTTTTTTTTAATCCCCTTCCCTCCCCTCTCCATCTGTCTTGCTCTAATTCCTCTTAGTTCATGTTTATGGTATATGATATCCACATTCATTCAGATTATTAGGATCCTGTACATGGCATGGCGTGTCTTCACTCTACCTATTTCCCCACCACCTCTCCTTCATCTCTTGCCCTTGTTACCCTGAGCCCCTTCCCATCTACAAGAGATCTGTCTCTTGTCTTTTTCTATCTTTCCTTGGTTTTTCTCTTGGTATTCTATGTTTTCTTGAAAAGAATTATTATTTCTGAAGAAAGTAGAATCTCATGGTTATTTTAATGTGTTTTTCTAATGGATGGAGATGTACACCATTTTTTTAATTGGCCATTTGTAATTCTTCAAAGAAATATCCATTTATTTTAGTTGTCTATTCTTCACTGTACTATTTAGTTGCCTATATAGTTTTCAGTGTATTATAGATATTATTCTTCTATCTAAGACATAGCTAGCAAAAAATTTCCCCATTTTGTAGGTAGTCTTTTCACTCTGCTTGTTTAGTTTGCTGTGCAGAAGAGTTTTGTTTTGATATGATCTCATTTGCTGATCCTTGATGCTATTTCTTGTGCAATTTAAATTCTGGTCAGAAAGTCTCCCTACACCTACCTTTTCAAGACTTTTACCTATTTCATCTTGCTGCAGATTAAGAGTTTCCATTTTAATATTTAGATCTTTGATCTGTTTTGATTTTAGTTTTGTACATGTTGAGAGATATGGGTCTTGGTTCAATGTTCTCACTTGTGCAATTAGGTTTTCTAGCACCTTTTGCTAAAGAGGATATCTTTGTCTCCTACTTATGCTTTTCCCCCTTTGTCAAAGATAAAATCCATCTTCTAATCCTGTTACATTGATCCACATGTCTATTTTTGTACCATGCCAGTACCTTGCTATTTTGATGCCTACTTAGCTCTGGTTGTCCATGATTGACTTTGCTGTTTGGGATTTTTCCAGTTCCATATGAATTTTAGGATTGCTTTTTCTAGTTCTGTGAGGATGCTGTTGGTATTTTGATTGACATTGCATAAAATCTACATATTGGTTTTGGTGTTATGGCCATTTTGAAAATATTGGTTCTGTTGTCTCTGCACTGTCTGCTGCCCTCTTTGGTCTCCTCTTTCAGAGTACTCTAGTTTTAAGTGTAGAGGCCTTTCACTTCCTTGATTAGGTTAATTCTTAAGTATATAATTTTTCTTGATGCTATAGTGAATGGTATTGTTTTCTTCATTTCTTTCTCAGTGAGTTCATTATTAGTGTACAGGAACGCTACTGAAATTGATGTGTTGACTTTGTTTCTCACTACCTTGCATAATTTTGATATTAATTCAAGGAATTTTTGGTTGAATTTTTCTTTATGTGTAGAGGGTCATGTCATGTGCAGATGATAACTACACATCTTTTCGACATATATCTTTTCTTTTTTTTTTTTTTTTTTTTTGTACCAGGGATCAAACTCACAACCTTGGGCCAGCCAACAAGTGCTTAATTCACTAAGCCAAACTCCTGGCCCTTTCTTTTTCTTTCTTAAAAACATTTTTCAAAGAAATGGGTTTATGCTCCACATAAAATATATGAGATATTTAATTTTTGTTGTTAAAAACTTTTGTATACTGCTGAACTTAATAAAGGCTTTATCCGGAAAGAGAAATGTCCACCTTGGAAATGCAATTACTTTCTTCTACACCTAAGGCTATATCCTTTGAGTACAAGTATAGAACTAATGTCTCAAGATTACCTGTACAAATTCATGTGACTTGTGTTCCCTAATTTACATTCCAGCCAAAGCATTTTTATTAATTATTAATTCATGCACTACTACTAAATTGCTTTTGGAACTGTTTATTAAAGCAATCCCTAGTAGTTCCCATTCAAATCCCTATTGTTCTCATCTACTGATATTGGGGTAACATGAACAAATCTTATGAACATTACATTGAGAACAAACAAAGCAAATCAGAAACAAAAGTATATCTAGAGTTTATTTCATGATTTATTTAAAACTCTACAAAACAGCAATCTAATCCTCAGTGATAAAGGTTTAAAAATGGTGGTTACTTGGAATCGAGTGAAAAATGTTGTTCAGGAAGAGACATAAGAAAATTTGGAGGGTGCATAGCATTATTATAATAGTGTACAGTAAAATTGTTTAATCTTTTTGAAATGTTCATATAAAATTGTTGCATTTCATTATAGAGCTTATTTCAAAATGTTTTGTGGTTATTCTTGCTGTAGAAGTTACATATTTTTTATTCTTGTGGAAAAGTGAGATAATACAAAAATATAGAAAGACTGTGAGAGTGAAACAAACTTCTCCTTCAGAATAAACACAAAGCTGCAACATGATAGTATAAAAATACTACGCCTACGTACATATTTTGCCTTTCCTTTAATCTTTGCTCCCCATTTGTTGCTTCCTAAACTATATGAAATTCCAGTCTTAATTTGGAAAGAATCAAAGGCTTTCCCAGAAGCTCCTGTAGATGTCTTAAAGATGTTTTGCCTTAAGAAAAAGAGGCAAGATTTACTATACAGGCTTAATTTGAATTTTACTCCCTAATTAGAAAAATACAAGTGATAAAACCTAGTTTATATAATTCGATTTAAGTACACTTAGATTTATTCATGACCAATGCAAGATTCCCTGTTCCATCTTCTGACCATCAAGTCTGTGTCTACACTTGCTTCTATTTTGCTAAGCCTTAATTATCATTCTTGCATCACATATCTTGTCTCCTGACTTCCGTCCTTTTGTTTGGTGATACCTTGCTCCTTTTTGTATGGTACTTCAGTGTCCTACATTTGTTGCAGATAAACACACAAATATAACAAAGAACACACACACACACACAAAAAAAACTAAGTCTTCTCCTAAGTATAGATGATTCCTTCCTTAGTCTTCCAGTTTTATTTTGGGATCTATATTAGGGTCCACACATCAGCTCTGGGGAGCTTTCTTCGAACTACTAACAAAGACTTTCAACAGTTCTTTCTACCTTCAGATAGTCTCTGCTTCTTTACTTCCATCACTGACCTATTTTTTAGCAGTAACATTTCATATTTGTTAAAATTGTAGGTGCCTTATACTGTCATTCTGATTTGATTCAGTAATCTTGCTCTCAAGTACATTAACCTATAATAACTTTTATGCCTTTAATTGGTTACTTAGTCCTGAACTCTAGTTTCATTAACTTTGACTTTATTCATGTAAAGAAAGCAAGGAATGTAGAAATAAGGTACTGCAAACACATACTAATAAAAAAAATTCAGAATACAAAAGAAAGCATACCTTTGCAGAGGACTCTTCCTGATGGCTGACCACTTACATTGTTCTTGCTCTTAAATCTAAAATAACATAGTAGTATCCACCTCACACTAATTTTCAGATACTTTATAGAAATAAAAAGCAAACTTTCTTTAATAAAAGTGTTCATTGTAAAGTCTGTTTTCCAATTATCTCTGACACTTACAGTTAAGTCAAAATAATAACATTTTAATGAAGAAAAACTCTGTGTTAGGTTTTGTTATTACCCTTTCAAAACCAAATATTTGGTTTTAAAAAATTAATCTTTAAAATTAGTTTTATTGCTTTATTTTTTCATAGTATTTTAGCATCCTAAACCCTTATAAACAGAGTACCTTTCAAACAGTGAAACACAACAGTTTTTATTGATAATGTAAAAGAAAAGTGAGAGCAACATGTGGTATGTATTTATTGCTATTTGTGATGGAAATGTACCATGCATTTATACCCAGAGTTTTATTTTTAGTACAGAAGACAGAATTTTTTATCCTACTGTTAAATGAAAAAAAAGAGCCCCCCCACACACAGTCTTTTACCTTATTATGTCACAATATTTTTGATCATTCCACAGTAAATACATGTATTGAGATATTGCATTTTGTTTTACAAATACAATATGCCCAATTATTATTTGACAAAATAAAAACAAACAACTACATTAAAATTTTTGAAGAGTACATTGAAATTTATCTTACTGATTCTTATGGGCTTCTCTTAAATGGAAATGACAAAAATCATCTTTGAACATTCATGTGAAGATGAAGTGTTGAATAAAGAAACTGTATATGAATTATTATAAAAGCAGATATCACAGTATTTAGTAATTATGTATGCATTTAAAAAATTAGTCTTTCCCCAGTGTAATTTGGGCAAAGGGAACAAATATATTTATTATTTAAAATAGTTTAATCCTTTTTGTTTGTTTTTTCCATTTTTTAAATTTAATTTCTAAATTGACATTATGATAGGACCAGCTATCAAAACAAAACTGTAGAGGAAATTGGCAGCAATTATTAGAGAAATGTAGGCTAATTACCATTTTTCTTACTTGTAGCACAATGCTGAAAACTCTGACAAAATAAATTAGGAGATTTTCTCATCACCACAGCAACAGTTTTCAACTTTGTTTTGCTTTTCTGAAAATATAACCAGTCAAGCACAGTTAATTTAACTTGAACAGTGTGAAAAAAATTGATTTCTTTAAAGTGATGCAATTATGTTTTTTAAAAACTGAAGTTAAACAATGATACACACATTTTTAATTTGTTTACAGACCTTTAGGAACTTTACTTTGAGTTATAGCAAATGAAGAGTTGATTATAAAGAAAATGATTTAGCTGGTGAAATGTTTTATTATTTTTTGTTAGTTGCACTCATTTGAAATCAAAGATGGCTGGTGTAAATTAGTAACATTGTTTACTCGTACCTTCACAAATACTTGTTGACCATTGCCCACCTATTAAAGTGACTGAGTGAAGGAGATTTGATTTTTCAAATTAAAACACACATTTTTTTCTATTAAAGAAAGGTACTAATGCCAAATAAAAATAAGGGATACATGGCAGCAGTGTATGTTTGAAATCAGTAATACTCTTTTACTAAAAACATAATCAGCAACCATAAACAAATAGCAGAAATTAAATATGATATTTGAGCTCAGTTTTTTTACACTGGGAGGTTGGAATATTGCTCAGTGGTAGATTGCTTGCCTCACATGTGCAAAGTCTTGGGTTGCCTCCACAGCCCAGCTCCAAAAAAAATTTTAATAAGGATTTTTACATGTCTTACTACACTAATCTAGAAAGGCATAATAAAAAGTAAAATACTGAACATTTTCCTGATAAGATTATCTAGATTTTTTATGTTGACCAAGATTTCTTCCAGTTTTTAAATTATAAATTCTTAACATTTAAAAAAGTTTCACAAAGAAGCCCATTTACATTTTGACTATTGTACAATTTCTTCTGCCTAAAATTTTCTTCAGTTCTTCACATGATTGGTTCATTCTCTCTCTTTAGTTTCTGATTCAAATGTCTTCTCCCTTAGAAGTTGCTATGACTTATATTTGAATGGCTCCCCAAAGTCTCATGCATTCATAGGTGGGGTTTGGGAGGTGGCTGGATCATGGGTGTGTGATACTAGATTAGGGTGTGTAAAACTGGATCAGTGCACTCATTGGATTAGCATAATTTTGGGTGTGGTTAAATGAATTTACTAAAAACAGAAGCCCCACCCTGGTGTAGGTGGCACCGATCAATAGGCTTGTACCCTGCTTGGAATGTAAAGAGCGACTTTCTGCTGCCACTTCACTGCTTCCTGACTATCATGCCATGAACTAAATCTCCTCTGCCATGTCACCCTCCCATGCCAACCTGCTTCAGAGCCAGCCAACTGTAGACTGAAACCTTTAGGAACTGTGATCTAAAATAAACCTTTCCTTCTTTACATTGAGGTTGTCCAGTATTTTTTCTCAGCAACAAGAAGCTAACCAAAATAAAAGTTTATCCTGACTGTATTATCCTAAAGTGTGTCCCTTGCTCACTCTTTCACCCTGGACCCCTGCCTTGGAGAGTTCTTCCAGAATGGTTATTTCCTTGTGAACTCTGCCTCAACCCTAGAGGTATTTACTGCTTCTTGGGATATTCTTTTGTTCTTTAGAATTCTGAGTTCTCTTATCTTAAGTAGGTTGTTCTTTTACATTGTTAATTTTAAACTTGCCTATCGAAAGTCTACCTCTTGGTCAATACCAATACTTTTAAAATCTTAAACCCTTATATTCAATGAGATTTAATGCAATATATTCCTGTATATTCCAGAGGATTTCTTCTTTGGAATGCTCAGTGGAGGTAAGTACTTGGACTAGGCATAGATTATTTTGTGTTGCAGGGAAATAATGAGAAGTTGAAGACCTAAGAGAAGAAAGATAAAAATCAGGAATAAAACAGACATACAGATTATAATCAGCAATGATAATCCTTAAGAGTTAAGTCAAACGATTTAGACTAGTAATTCCAAAGAGTGGTAGTTATAATTATCACTTGGAAAATACTTGAATAATTAATGAGTAATTGATGTGTCCAAAGACAAAGAGATAGAGATATATAGACAGAAGCAGAGAGTGACACAGAGACAGAGATAGAGACTAGGACCTAGAGACACAGAGTCTAAGAGAGACAGACTGAGAGACAGCCTGAGGTCAGAGAAAGAGAGACAGCAAAGAACCTGAACTAGTGGCCTTTCTTATGCTTTTGTCTCATCCTACTCCGTGCTGCCCTTATTCCATTGTGAGTCCCCTGCCCAGTAGTTTTTTGTTCCATAAACCAATGATCTCTATAAACACCTTCACAGATACACCCAGAAGTGTGCATTACTAACTTCTAGGTATTTCTCAATCCAATTAACTTTGATGAAGACCAACCATCACAGTAGTCAAATGACTTTTCTCCTTAGAGATATGTAACAGTGTTATTAGGTATAAATGAGAAAGAGGAAACTTTATGAGGAAGGGGGGCCCTTGAAGGTGTAACACTGATATTTTGGGGCACTCATTCTTTTTTGTAAGAAATCAAAATTATCTGAAACTGAATTTCTTGTTTTTTTCTCTCTTTTAAATTCACTATTTTGTTTTATTTAATTATTATTTTCATATTCTCAATTTGAGTTTAGGTTTAAACCAAAGAAAAGTGGGAGATAGGACTATGTGTGGAATGTGTATAATTGTTCTAATAAAATTCAAAGTTGAATGTATTTAAAACCAAATTTTGAAT